>CM008286.1:37927291-38060967 GCA_002319775.1 Fagopyrum tataricum
CTTGGCTTCTAAAGTGTCTAAGTGATTCATGGTCCGTTTTTAAAACAAATTCTGGATGCCAAAAATAATGTTGCCATGTCTTAAGTACTCTAAATAAGGCATACAATTATTTATCATACGTAGAGTAATTTAAGCATGCACCCTTAAATTTCTCACTAAAGAAGACTAGAGGTTTACCTTCTTGCATAAGAACGCCTCCTATGCCAATGCCGGAGGCATCACATTCAGCCTCGAAAGGCTTAGTGAAATCCGGGAGGGCTAGGGGTGGTGCTTGTGTGAGGCATCTTTTGAACTCCACAAATGCCTTCTCTTGTGGCTCTTTCCGTTCAAAAGGAACCTTCTTCTTCATCAATGTCGTAAGTGGGGCGGCAATGGTGCTAAAATCTCTCACAAATCTCCTATAAAAGGTAGTCAAGCCATGGAAGCTCCTTACATCACCAACTGAGCGTGGGGTAGGCCATTCATTGATTGCTTTGATCTTCTGTTCATCTACTTGCAAACCTTCGACACTTACTACAAAACCAAGAAAAATAACTCGGTTAGTACAGAAATCAAATTTCTTAATGTTAGCATACAAGTACTTAATTCTTAAAGTAGAGAGTACTTCCCTTAAATGCTCTTCATGCTCCTTTAATGATCTACTATAGATAAGAATGTCATCAAAATAGACCACTACGAACTTACCAATATAAGGCCTCAAAATATGATTCATTAACCTCATGAAAGTACTAGGAGCATTAGCCCACATGGCATTACCAACCACTCATAGAGACCAAATTTAGTCTTAAAAGCCCTTTTTCATTCATCCCTTCCCTCATCCTAATTTGATGGTAACCACTCCTAAGATCGATCTTGGTAAAGATTGTAGGACCATGTAACTTATCAAGCATGTCATCTAGGCGTGGAATGGGGTGCCGGTACTTCATAGTAATGTTATTAATTTCTCTACAATCAATGCACATTCTCCAAGTGCTATCCTTCTTAGGAACTAAGAGGACAGGGACGGCACAAGGACTTAGGCTCTCTCTCACATGCCCCTTATCTAGTAGTTCTTGGACTTGATTTTGTATCTCTTGCTTGGGCTTCCTTAGGGTTCATCCTATAGGCCGGTTTATTAGGAAGAGGGCTCTGGGGATTAAGTCTATCTGGTGTTCAATGCCCCTAATGGGTGGCAATCCAGCCGGTATTTCCTCAGAAAAAACGTCCTGAAGTTCTTCTAAAAGACCAAAGATAGAGCTAGGGAGATGAGCTTTGGTATCTTCGGTTATGGTAAAAAATGTTTTACACAAAGTCATCACTAGTATATCCATAGAGGCATAGTTATTCACATATTCATTTTTAGACTCAAGATAGCTACTTGATGGTTGAGCTAATTAAGAGGGTTTGATGGGGCTTAATGTCTTCCTTACCCTTAGGCCGAGTGTTCCTAGGTTTTTGTAGGGCTTCTTGTTATACCCTTTTCTTTTCATAATACTCGGCTATTTGTAAGGGAGTCAAAGGCTTAAGTATTAAAGTTTTTCCTTCATACTCAAAGCTATATCTATTAGTAAAGCCGTCATGCACAACTCTCCTATCATACTGCCATGGATGGCCAATCAATAAGTGACAAGAATTCATGGGCACAACATCACACACAATGGTATCTTCATATGATCCTAAGGTCATATTGATTTTAACTTGTTTATTTACCTTAAGTTCCCCACATTCTTTCATCCAATGTAGCTTATAAGGTAGGGTGATAAAACATTGAAAGTTGTAGTTTGTTAATAATTTCAGTGCTAGCAATGTTGCAACAACTTCCTCTATCTATAATGACATTACACACTTTCCCTTTAATTCTACATCTAGTATGAAATAAATTTTCACGTTTGTTATCTTCACATGGTACTAGTTGGACATGAAAAGTTCTCCTAGCTATCAAAGACTCACCATGTTCATATCCAATGCAATCACCACTTTTATTTTTCTCATGATCATCAACAAGGGTAGTTTCATTTTCACATTCCAAGTCATCTTCACTCTCATATTGGCTTAGGTGGTTTATGATCAATGTACATCTATTAGGACATTCTCTACTCATATGTCCCCTACCTTGGCATTTAAAACACACAATATCCCTTGTTCTAAGAGTAGAGTTATAAGTACTCCCTCGAGTACCACTTGAAGGCTCATTCAAAGGTCGGTGTGTAGTTGAGGCTGTAGGAGTCCTCATTTGGTTTTCATGTCCCGGGGTTGGCGTTTTCCTCTCCTACTTATGAATTGCTTGATCTCTCCCTTGAGTCGGCTGACGGTTGATTTGATTTTGCCAAGTGCCAGTCGTAGCATATGTTGGCTTATGATCCCGGTTCCTCAACTTGGTCTTCCTTTCCACCCTGATCTCTATATGTAGAAGTTGCTCCATTGTGTTGTAGGGATACATATCAACTTCATTAGCCAAACTAGAATTAAGGATTCGGAGATACCTTGCCATGGTTTTCTCTTCGTCTTCTAACACATTGGCTTTTACCATAGCCATTTGCATGGTTGTGTAGGCTTCTTCGGCACTAAGGGACCCTTGCCTCGAGTTTTCCAACCTCTTTCGTAGCTCCCGGGTATGATGGGGAACAACGAACCTTATCCTCAAAAGGGCCTTCAAGTGTTCCCATGTAGCTATTGGTGGGTCTAAAGTCCGAACTCTCTCCTTTACCAAATGATCCCACCACACAATGGCGTATCCTTGAAATTCTAGGGCCGATAGTTGGACTTTCTTGAGGTCACTAAAGTTGTGACAAGACCAAATTTGCTCAACCTTTGTCTCCCACTCCTTGTAAACGTCGGGATCGCATTTGCCTTGAAAAGTAGGGATCTTAATCTTGACCTTTCCAAAATCGTCTTGCTCTTGGTAAGGTCGGGCAGGCTCTCTATCTCTCTCTCTCCTAGGTTGCTGGTAATGCCTTGGGTAGTCTTCCCATATTTCATCTTCAAAAACTCCCTCTTGAGGATGTTGGAAATCATCAACAAAATGAGGTACGTTAGACACAATAGGAGGGGCGTCGGAATGTCTATTACCTTGTCCCAAATGACCCTGATGATTGGCGTCATGAACCGTCTCTCTTGTGGCGTGAGAGGAACCCCCAAACTCATATGTTGGCCTCAAAGGTGGCGTCTGTGGGGTGGAGTTCTAGCCTCCATTGTCTCCATTTGCATGGATAGACTCTCAACTAAATCCGAGAGCTTCTTAAGTAGATTGAACATCTCTGGATGGATGGGCTCACTACTCGACTTACTTTGGCTCCGTTCTCTAGACATGCTTCACAATAAAAAAAAAACACTTAAAGGATTAGTGTTAGTTAAAACTAAAAGATCCTTCCACTTGTGTATCTCTCACACTCCTCCCTCTTGTTTGTATTGCTCAAGCTTAATGCAATCGGTTTGTAAGGGTCAAACTCCTAGGATCTCGGCCCTTACCTTCTTAAGTAACTCCTTGGCCTTGTACGGCGAGGTTGCGGAAAAAAAGAGTGAGGTTAGATAAAACAAGATAGTGAATATGACTCTTGATAAAAAGATTCAAGGAAGGAAAAGGAATCAAGTAATCACAGATCAATTAATATCTTCCCTTGTGCTTGAAGGGGATTTCGAAGTAGGCGCCGGTGGTAGGTGTTGGTAATGGCTCGTTGGAACTTAAGCTCGAACTTCTTTAATGGCCCTCCAGATTGATCTCTCTTGACTTTTGATAAATAAAAAAATAAAAAAAATTGACTTGCCAACGGTTACTTTGAACCAAACAAGAGAGAAAAGAGGGGGTAGTGGAGTTTGTTTTGGAACAAGAGAAATAGCCGTCCAAGTTGTTCCTAGAAACAAGGTGTTGGCTTTGCTTGTGAGGGATAACCGTTAGGTATTCCCATCTTCTTCTTCTTTTTTGTGTGGAGCTCAAAGGTTTCTTGTGAGAGATGGTGGCCGGCCAAGCGTTCCCAGGGTAGGAAGGCATAAAACTTCGTTGATCACTTCAAGCACAAGTTAAGATCCACAATTAAAAATGTAATACTCAAAGAAGAGAAACCTACGGAAACATAAATCAAAAGTACCAACTGCGCTCTGATACCAATCTAATATGATGAAACCCGTTGGAGACTCGATCTAGGCACAATTGACTCCGACTCAACAACAAAAGGGACAAGTAAGCAAAAACTTTGACATGAATGAAAAATATTGACAAGTTGGAAAAGAATAAGAAGAAGAAGGAGAACAAAAGAAGAGCAACGGAGAAAACCATAACACTAAACAGCCAAAACCCTCTCACATGAGATTCTTTAACCCAACCTCCAATACAACCTTACACAAGCTCCAATGGTGAAGCAAGAACAAGGAGGGACTCGTGATGGCTCGTAGCAACAATCCCCAAGGATGACACAAACAAACTCAACCCAAGCAACGCAAACACCAACAACTGCCAACCAAAGCTCTATATTCTTTGATTGATTTTGTAAGTAAGAAACAATGTCTTAAGCAATGAGATAACGTCTCTAAGAAAGAAAACTAAGGAGGTTATATATAGGCTCCCTTCCTAAAATAAAACAAAAGAACTAACTAATACATTTTTGAAAGAAAAGTAAAAGAGAGCTTCCAAAAATGTAGTCCACAACTAACAAAATAACCGTCGGTCAAAACCCATATTCAACCAAAAATATCGGCATTTGGTCAAGTGTGTTCAACGGGTCAGCCGGAGGCGCCAGGCGGGTGTTAAGGCTCATCAAGACCATCGGGCAAGGATTTGGAGCGGCCGGGCGAGTTTTAGGGTTCACCGGGTGAGCTAGGCGGGATTAGAGTTCACCGAGTGAGCTAGGCGGGAATTAGGGTTCATGCCCAAGGATTGAATTAGCGTCGGGAGCGCCGGGCGGGAAATAGGGCTCAACGTCGAGGGTGCCGGCGGAGATTAGGGTTCGGCGTTGAGAACATTGGTAGTGTCGGGTGGGAATTAGGGCTTAGCGTCCAGGATGCCGGGCGGAGATTAGGGTTTGGCGTCGAGGTCATCGGTAGCGTTGTGCGGGAATTAGGGTTCACGCCCAAAGCCGCTACTGCCAAGAGTGTTGAATCAATTGCCGAAGGCGCCGTGTAGCTTGCCAAACGTAAGTGATGCTGGAGCATCTCAGGACCTAGCCCGAATGGAGATCATGAGCATGGAAGTTAGGAAGCACGGAGTGTTGATTACTCTAAGGAGAAGGAGAGGAAGAGTTAAAGGCATTCCTCAACATGCATGATCACGTATGCATGGGCAAGGATCACGTATGATTGGAGATGGGAGATAACATGCATGATCACGTATGCATGGGCAAGGAGGAGAGTTCGAGAAGCTTGCAAATGCTACGTGGAAAATAGGAGATCATTTGGACGTTTTATATGTCTAATTGGGCTTATTTTAATTGTGAAATAAGGCCTTAATTAGATATATTAATCCAACCCATTGCTTCTTATTTTAAAGCCCATTCTTGGACATCTTTTAAATAAAAGATGGGCTTGCTTTTTAATTAGTTTATTTTATTTTAATTCCTTTTAGTTTGATTTTATCTCTTGGAGATTTGATCTTATCTCTTTAGCTAGATTGGGCTCGATCTTGGATCAAGCCCATAGCCCGTAGGAAACCCTAGAGGACGTCCAACATGCCTATATAAGGCCTTCTAGGACGTCATTCTCTCCTTACCTTTGATTGAAATTAAACACAAGTACTTTCGAGTATTGTTTCTCTTCTATCCCATATTCTTCTCATGGAATCGACAGACCTTACTGTGTCAGCGGAATCCGTTTGCCCAGCAACTTTGGCGCTGTTTTGAGTTGTGTCACTTGGATTGGCAACTTGGTGCTCTCAATCATCTCCGGGTGACTTCTCGTGCTTTGGGGACAATCGCTTTCCCCTTTGTATGAGATTATAGCGGAAGGGCTTCTTCAAGTCATTCCAAGTTGTGTGTTAGGGCCTTTATTTCCCTATCGTGCTCTTGGTTGCCTTAAGGGTTCGACCAGATATATCCATCTATCGATCCTTCACCATCAATGGATCATTCCTCCATCTTTTTATTTCAAGTTTCCATCTTTTTATCCATTTTCTTCATTACGAGTCTTGGTGTTGAAAGATGGGGCTACTAACGGCTAACCCCGTATCAAATTGGTACCAGAGCTTCAGGTTCATCAACACCATATTCACGTCTTTCATAAAACACAAAAAAAAATTCGAGCTTTCAAGATCCGTCAAGAAAGTTCTACACAAAAAGAGTCACCGGAGCAGAATCCGTAACGGTTAGTTTCTACAATTCTCGTTATTTTTATGCGATTTTCAATTCCGCATTCAATTTCTTGAAAAAAAGGATTTTTGTGGCCAGTTGTTAATTTTAATACATTTTTCTGCATAAGATTCGATCTTTTTCTTGTATTGATCTGAATTTAAACCGTCCACCACAAAAACGCCCCCGCCGCCCTCTTCCCGACGCTTCGTCGACCGCCGCCCTACCAGCAGCCGCTTCGCCGGCCGCTGCCCAACTCATCCGCCGCTCCGCCAGCCGCCACCCTACCCCAGCCGCCGATCTCGCTCGCCCCAGCCCTCGGTTTCGGCCGAAACCCGCACTCCATCCCGGCCGAGATTTGTTCTCTGCGCCGCAGCCGTCGCCCCCTCGAAACCCTAGCCGTCGCCTCCGGCGTCGCTAAATCCTAACCCTAGCCGTCGCCTCCGGCGTCGCTAAACCCTAACCCTAGTCGTCGCCTCCGGCGTCGCAAAACCCTATCCCTGGCCCAACCCGACCTATCTCGGCCCATCAACCGATATCCAAAAAAAAAATTCGGAACCGAACCAAAGAGGTTCAGCCGCCGCTGTCGGTCCGCCACCCAGCCGCCACAGCCGCCCTTGGTTAGTCTCGCAAGTGCATAGTAAAAAAAAAAAAAAAAAAAAAAAAAAAGAAGAAGCGAAGAAGAAGGCCAAAGGCCGTACAAAAAAAAAATGTGACTTGCGAGCTAAGTCATTCAGTTCCGCGGTTGTGCATCTTGTGCGAGTTTTGTTTTGCAGGCGCCCCTTTGAGCTTAATTGAAATCTACTTGTTTCTTTGGGAGCTCCTTACATCGCTGCAGGGCAACCTTAAATTGCACTCCTTTTTTTTTTCCCTTTCCCTTTTATCTTTTCCCTTGTTTCTTTTTGCCTACCCTTTTCCTTTTTGCTTGTTTCCTTTTTCCCTTATTGTCTTTTCTCTTTTATTTCCCTTTTTCGTTTTGTATTTTAATTTCCAAAAGGCCACAAATTATCTTTTTAATTAAGATTATTGATTTGTTGGTTGAGAAAATTTGCAGGCGAGATTAGTTTTGCTTTTCTAGCTAGCACCACATAAAAGGCCTTTTCCCTTTGAGATCTTGTTCGTTCTCCTTGTTATCTGCCTGAACGCAATAACCTGTTGATTGCTTGAGACATTTTTCTTGTAGGTTCACAGTGATCTTCACAAACCGGCTAAGAGGAAGTTGTGAAGCTTACGAGATAGGTTACTGAGCGAAACACTTGAAGAGGGTAGCATAATAGTTTCTCTTTAACTAACCTTAACGAGTTTAAATGTTTTAAACCATGTCAACCTCAGGAAAGGAGAACAGGACACAACCCCAACCATCGGATGACGAATCAATTAAAGGGAGTATCTCAAAACCCCCTAATGCTTTGGAGAACATGAGACCTCTAAACTTGGAGCAAAGAGAAAATATTTTCCGTAGTAGATGTTCTGTTAGGGGTAGCTAATATGTGACTTAATCATAGATGGGGGTAGCTGTTGTAACATTGCTAGTCTAGAAATGGTTACCAAACTACAACTAGACGTGCTAGATCACCCAAATCCCTATAAAATATCCTGGATAACTGAACTAGGAGAGCTAGCTATTAATAAACAGGTATACGTTAGGTTTCGTCTAGGAAGGTATGAGGATACCATCTTATGTGACGTTGTCCCTATGACTACTTGTCATCTTTTGCTAGGTCGACCATGGGAATATGATCGAGATGTCAATCATAAGGGACGAACTAACAAATATACTTTTGAGCCCTGAAGAAATAGCTACTTTGATCCAGAAACGGCCCCAGACATCAGACAGAGAAGTGGAACATGCAACGTCTAGCGCTAGAGATGTGATCCAAGAAGTTCCAACAACACCTACGGAAATTCCATCTTCACCGGGCGAAGAGGAGAGACAATTCAGATCCGTGGAAGAAGAGGCACGGAATAAAGAAAGGGAGCGAGCCAGTCAAGCACTCCAGCCCTCTACTTCACCTCTTACAACGCCTCCTTGTAGTCCATCCTCAATGGAAATGGTAATTGGGATTATCGCAGCCCCAACAGGGAGTGATTCTAAACCTTCTTTCTCTAGATTAGATGAGCATGATCATAATGATAAGGAGTTAGTTGGTGATGAACCACATGATTTAAAGGCTATAGTTAATGGAAAGCATATGATACATGATGACTTAATGGCTGAAAAGGTTATTAGACCCTCTTGTTATCATATCATGCATTTTGTTGACTTTAGGGAACCTTTTAGGGAGCATGTTGATCTTATTGTCTATCATGCAAGGAATGCCCCTATTGGTGAGAGTATAAATGATGTTAAACGTCTTGTTGTATATACTAACTTTCAGAAGTTTAATATTGTGAATGCTTCTCTTCTTAAGAATACCAATTCTATTGCACATTATAATGAGTATATTGATTTTGTTGGATCTTTTGCTATGAATGTTGAACCCGTTGAGCCTATTGATAACACTTCTGAATTTGGGACATTTTAGCAAGAATCTTTGTCATAAGGATCCTATTGATGATGTTACACCTTTTGTTTCACATACTGATTTTATTCAAGGTGTTGCTGAATTTTTAGATCCCTATGTTGTGGATATCAATTCCACAATGTCCATTGTTGAGCATGTTGATTTTCTTGAGCCTATTAATATGCATGTTCATATGGATGAGTTTGTTGATTATTTATCTAGAAGAAGAGCCTTAGATATTCCTCCTGATTGTGTTATTAATAGACTTATGTATGGAGATGAGCATATACTAGATGATGATCTTGATCCTACTTGTGATGTTGAGCTTGAGTTATGTTGTCCTAAGCATCACATGTCTATACAACCCTTTTTCCAGTCGATTGCATCTAGGAAGAAACATCCGCGTGTGTTTCAAGTTGATATTGGGAGAGTATCCCAGCAATGGGCCACGACTTTCTACCCGATCCGGACGTAGAACGGCTAAGCCGATCGAACCGGGTGGTCTCCGAATTTACCATTACCAAAAAAAAAAAAAAAAAAAAAGTTGGCTATGCTGATTTTTGGTCTCATGATTTCTTCTCTACTTTAAGTTTGCATTTTTTAGAAGATTTGTATGTTGAAAGACCACTTGTAGGAAGAAGTGACTTCAGGGATGATTATGATTCACATATTGAAGACCGTAAGTTAAAACTTCATAAGTTAGAAAGGAGCTTTGGAGAACAGAGAAAAACAACCCCTATGATCTACAAAGCACCTATATCCTTTGTACTTGTTGTGCTTGATCGTTTTATGTATGCATGTGTTGTTGAATTTATTGATAATATGCTTTTGAACAACATAATTTTCAGCACAAGTGCTAAACTCGTCAGGGAAGTTTTCTCACCCTCTTATTATGAGAACTTGAGTACATCTTGTGATAACTCGGAATACAATTGTAATGTTGCTCTCGTTGCGATATTTGTAGGACTTTGGGGACGAGTAAGAGCATGGCTTGGAACAGGAGCAAACGGATCTCACATTTGGATGCCACCATGGATCATTACATGGAAGGACGTCAAGAATTCGTGGACGAATCCTTTTCAAGAAAGGGAGGATGACGCAGGAGCATCTCAGGACCTAGCCCGAATGGAGATCATGAGCATGGAAGCTAGGAAGCACGGGGTGTTGATTACTCTAAGGAGAAGGAGAGGAAGAATTAAAGGCATTCCTCAACATGAAAGAGATGAGAAGACCATTTCCGGAAATACATTGAAGACCTTTGATTGGAGATGGGAGATAACATGCATGATCACGTATGCATGGGCAAGGAGGAGAGTTCGAGAAGCTTGCAAATGCTACGTGGAAAATAGGAGATCATTTGGACGTTTTATATGTCTAATTGGACTTATTTTAAATGTTAAATAAGGCCTTAATTAGATATATTAATACAGCCCATTGCTTCTTATTTTAAAGCCCATTCTTAGACATCTTTTAAATAAAAGATGGGCTTGCTTTTTAATTAGTTTATTTTATTTTAATTCATTTTAGTTTGATCTTATCTCTTGGAGATTTGATCTTATCTCTTTAGCTAGATTGGGCTCGATCTTGGATCACGCCCATAGCCCGTAAGAAACCCTAGAGGACGTCCAACATGCCTATATAAGGCCTTCTAGGACGTCATTCTCTCCTTACCTTTGATTGAAATTAAACACAAGTACTTTCGAGTATTGTTTCTCTTCTATCCCATATTCTTCTCGTGGAATCGAGACACCTTACTATGTCAGCGAAATCCGTTTGCCCAGCAACTTTGGCGCTGTTTTGAGTTGTGTCACTTGGATTGGCAAGTTGGTGCTCTCAATCATCTCCGGGTGACTTCTCGTGCTTTGGGGACAATCGCTTTCCCCTCTGTGTGAGATTATAGCGGAAGGGCTTCTTCAAGTCATTCCAAGTTGTGTGTTAGGGCCTTTGTTTCCCTATCGTGCTCTTGGTTGCCTTACGGGTTCAACCAGATATGTCCATCTATCGATCCTTCACAATCATTGGATCATTCCTCCATCTTTTTATTTCAAGTTTCCATCTTTTTATCCATTTTCTTCAATACGAGTCTTGGTGTTGAAAGATCGGGCCAACTGACGGCTAACCCCGTATCAGTAAGGCCAATGGCGCCGAAGGACTTGACGCTCTGCTTGATTTCTTGTTGCTGCTTTGTTCCGCTAGTGTTCCTCCTTCCGCTTGCACACTTGCTTGACTCAAGCAGGATCCGTCTTCCGCTGCTGCTCCAACTCCAAGCCTCCTCCCTCTATCTTCAACTGTGTTTCCACGTTGATCTATCGTCTGCATGGCTGAGTTCTCTTGGGTACATGTTCCTGAAATAGCCAAAATATTAATGAGTCTTTTGTTAGGAAAAAAATGAACCCATGCATGTTGTCATGCATCGTTAGGAATTCCTTTAACGTGACCTCTTGAATCTCCTTGGCTCTTTCTCTTGTGATGGGTCCTTGCGTAGTATGAGATGGTCCTCCATCACCATTAAGGTTGGTGTTATCATCATTTTCATGCTCTTCCTTACTCTCATATTGTCCAAATTGATTTTAAATCAGAGTTTTCTTATTAGGACAATTCCTCATGTAATGACCTCTACCTTGACACTTAAAACACACAATATCGATAGAACGAAGAGTAGAGTTAGAGGTACTCCCTTTAGGACCACTTGAAGGCTCATTTAATGGTCTAGAAGATGCTTAAGTTGTAGAGCTCCTTCTTTTTGCTCCTTGGTCAATGGATGGTGCTTTTTTGTCCTCCTTGGTGGATCTAGGCTCCTTAGGGCCGGCTGTTTTAAGCTTTCCATGAGCTTGGATATCTAAAGCTTGCCTTGGCTCCTTGGTTCCTAGCCTTTGTCTTTTCCTCCACTTTGATTGCCAAATGCAACAGCTCCCCCATGGAACCATAACGATACAAATCAATTTCATTAGCCAAAGATAAGTTTAAAATGAGTAGATACCTAGCCATTGTAGCCTCCTCATCTTCAACCACATTGCCTTTCACCATTGCCATTTGCATAGAGGTGTAGACCTCCTCGACACTCATGGCTCCTTGCCTAAGGTTCTTCAACCTTTGCCTCAGCTACCTAGCATAATGTTGAGGCACAAATCAAGCTCTCATCAGGCCTTCATTTGTTCCCTTGTGGTGATGGCCGGATCCTAGTTTCTTCTCCTTTCCTTGACAAGATGATCCCACCATACTAATACATAGCCTTGGAACTCCAATGATGCAAGCTGGACCTTCCTTTGCTCTCCAAAGTGATGACAAGACAAAATTTGTTCCAATTTAGTCTCCCAATCCATGTAAGCATCCTGGTCACACTTGCCTTCAAAGCTAGGAATCTTGACCTCACTTTCCCTATTCCATCTAGCTTTGATAAGGCCTAAATAATGGCTCATATTCTCGTCCTCTCCTTGGTTGTGGGTGACACCTAGGGAACTCCCTCCTTATGCCTTCTTCCTTAACGTCCTCTTATGGCTCCTAAAAATCATCCACAAAACCTTGCAGATTAGGTGTCCTACGAAGAGTGTTAGCATGTCTCATACCTTTCCCTTGAGGGGTTCTTTGAAGTGATTCATGGGATGTTTCTCTAGGGGCATCTCTAGACGTGCCTCCTAGATCGAATGTGAACCTTGGTTGTGGCGTGGCCGGGGGTTGTGGCCGAGACTTCAACATGCCAATCCGGTTTCTCAAGCTTGCCACCAAATCCATTCGTTGCTTCAACATAGCAAACATCTCCGGGTTAATTAGCTTACTTCCTTGGGACTTGGTTGGACTATTAGACCTAGACATGATCAAAAACACACAAAAACAAGCAAACTAGTTGAATTAGATAAAGGCTGTGTTTGTTGGGGTTTTAAAAAACTCTAGTGTATGTGTTTTATAGTGATTTTGGGAGTGTATTGTGTTTTTGGAGTGTTGCAGTTTTTAAAAACACTCGTACGTGTTTGGCGTGACTAGTGTTTTTTGAAGATTGTTTATTTGTATGAAAAATACTAATATGCCCCTACTTGTAACCGGAATTACAAAGAGGTAAGTGAAACGCGATTGGTGTTCATATACCCGCGGAAAGACTAAGTGCACGGCGATAAAATTAACAAATACACGATGTTTATGGGAACCGTAGCCGCCACGGTTTCGAAAACCGTAACCATGAAAAAATATCCACGGTCGCGGATTCCGGAACCGTGGCGGCTACGGTTCCCGAAACCATGACAAATTTACTTAATAAATTTTACTAAAATGGGGGAAAAAAACAAAAAAAAAACCCACGGTCATGGGATCCGTGACCGTGAAACAAAAATCCTTTTACTATCACGGTCACGGTTTCCGGAACCGTGACGGTTCCGGAAACCGTAAACGTCGTGCATTTGTGAATTCCTCCGTCATGCCTTTAAAATTGCCCTATACCCGGTTTAATTAGTAAATATGTTCAATAGTAGGGACAATGTAGTCTTTTTGTTTAAAAAACACTACCATAAAAACACAAACCCTCACTTCCATAAGGGTTTTTAAAACACACAAAAAAAACACAAATCACTAGTGTTTTTTGCTCTCCCAAATACACATATATTAAAAACACAAATAAACACAACAAATCACTAGTGATTTGTGCTTAGCAAACATAGCCAAAAACATAAACTTCTCAAAAGTGTTTACTCTCACTCTCACACTCAAGTTGTGTTGGTCACAAGCTATTTGATGTAATTGACTTGGATGGATTAAAACTCCTTCTAAGATCAATGCCTTAGCTCAACTAGCACACTCTTTGGCTTGAATAAGGGTGATATACGGCTGCTTGAAGGTTCACAACAGAAAAAACGTCAAGATACACACTAAGAAGATGAAATAAGACTCAAGAGTCAACTAGTATGGTTTGCAAGCAATGATAACTAGCTAACTCACACAAAATACTCAAAAATGACGCAAGACTAAAAGAAAGATGAAAAAGGCTTATATGGACTCTAAAAGATGGTAAACTCACCATATGATAGAATTAGAATGAAACAAGAAAGATAGATACACAAGAGACTAAGAAAAGAGCTTCACTTACCTTGTACTTATGCAATGGAGAGAGAGATGGCCAGCGGTGGTAATGGTCGATGGTTTTTGGTAAGGGAAGTGGATAGGAAATGAGGTAAGTAACTCTTGTTTGTAGTCTCGATGACCCTTTCACAATCAGATTGTAAAAACACTTGTTTATCTAGCGTCTACACAAATTAGGTTAGTATAGACTATGATATGAAATGTATGATACGTAGGATGATGAAATGATATGAAAGTATGCTTCTTTTTCTGTGTTTTTGTTTTCTTTGCTTTGTGTGACCTCGGCTGATGTTTTTTGGAAGAATAGGAGAGAGAAATTGAAAAACAATTGAGAAGAAAATAAGAGATAACTAACTAGAAGTAGTCTCTTGGTTGTTGCCACTATATATGAGCTTTTGTGGCCCTCTCCTTAACTTGCAACGTCTGATTTGTTTTTAGAAGAGTGGTCCCCTTTGGCTTCTCTTTTGATTGTTTTGGACGGTTACTAAAGCCAAAGTTGTAGCTTGTCGTTTTTTATTGAAGATAGACGACATATGAAGAAAGTCAATGAATGAAGCTATGAATGGTTGGCAATGTGGATGATGGTTTGTCTTCCTCTCTTCTCTAATAAACACAAGAAGAAGAAAAAAATCAAATTAGACTCAAATAGGCTATTACAATAAAACAAATGACTCAAGCAAAGACAAGACTCAAGAAGACTCAAAGAAGATACTCAAACCGTCAATGGGAATGGCTGATTTCATACTCTCAATCAACTCGTTTTGATACCACTTTGATGCAGGATTGAGCCCGCAAATGACTAGATCTAGATTAGAGCCCTTCATTAACCTTCAAGATGGACGGATTTCTTGGATAAGACACATGAAATCAGAATTTAAAAACAACAATACGGAAGTGGAACAATGGACAAGAAAAGAAGATGAAATGGAACGTTGATGAAGTAATAGAAGTAGATCCAAAAGAACCAAAAACTCCCTTACTAGAACCTTGATCAAATTGATCAAAACCCAAGCAAGATGATGTCTTCAACCCTTTCTTCTATAACCTTACACAAGCCTTATATGTAAAGATAAGCACAAGGAGGGACGAGAATCGACTAGGAGCACCAATATCTCAAGAAATTAAGACACGCAAGCACAACCTAGCAAGGATTCACAACGATTCAATCAATGGCTCACTTTATTGATTCAATTTTCTAAAAACAAGAATACACTCTCAAAGAGACGGTTTTTATCAAACTCCAAAATCTATCCAATCAGAAAATGAAGTTATGGGAGGCTTCTATATATCTAGAAAAGCCTCCATCTAAAAAAGAAATAAAATGTTTGTTAAAAGTCAATAAAACACAAAACAAGCTAAAAATAACCCTTAAATGTTTTGAGCCTAAAAGGTTATAAATTGTCTTGTATTTTATACCCAAAGATGATATAAAATACATTAGAAGCTCCAAAAGCCTCAATCTTCCATTTCTTGCAATTCCGGGACAAGTGTCTCTTCCTTGTTCTTGCATGGCCCCAATTCACGTATGCATGGCCTCATTTCCACGTCCAAGTTGGTTGGAATCGACATCAAAGTAACTAAGGGAGCCTTAGTCACCAATGACCTCCTTAGAAGCTAAAGACACCAACAAGTTGGACACCTCCTCTTCAATTGCTCTTGCTTTTGATCTAGTGATTGACCCTTGCATTGTAGGACTAGTAGGGGTTGTTGGTGATGGTCCCTCATTAGCTTGGAATATCGCTCGACCTAATAGCTTGTTGTCTTGCGTTGTGTCACTTGAATTGGCAAATTGGTGCTCTCAATCATCTTCAGGTGACTTCTCGTGCTTTGGGAAATATTAACACCCTTTATGTGAGATTATAGCAGAAGGGTTCCTCAATCATTCCTAGTTGTGTGTTAGGGCCTCACTTTCCCTAGTGGTCTAGGTTGCTTCAAGAGTTCGACCAGATCTATCCAACTACAGATCCTTCACCCCATTGGATCATTTATTCATCTTCTCTATTTTGTCCATGTTCACGTCTTGTTCATCTTCTTGATTCGAGTATTTGGTGTCGAAAGATTAGGAAAACCACACAGATATTCCCCGTATCAAGTATTATGGTAATTATGTTAATAAGATGAACCCTTCTTGTTCGAATACTACTCAAGATCCTAAAAATGCAAGACACCCTCATGCTCTCTATCGGAAGGAGATGAGGACATCCTCCCACAAGTGGAGGAGTCGGCTAAGCGGGTGTGTATGTTACTACATTGGAGGAAAATGTCCTTCAAGTAGTGGATATGGAGAGCCTCCATATTCGCGAACAACAATGAAGATATTAGCCTGAAATTGATACGGATTGGGCAACCGCGGCATTATTGTTGCTCTCCGGAGATTGATTATGAGAGATGCCCTTCCACCATTTTTTTGACGGAGACTAAGTTATCCACAAGGGATTAGCAACTTGTAATATGTCGATGCAAATTCTCAAATGGTATGTGTACCAAGTGTTGGTCGTTTGGGAGGATTGGCTTTGTGGTGGCATAATATATATGTTACAATGGGATCTTATTATATGAAGCATGTGGTGTATGATATGGAAATTGATAAACAAATGGACGTTTATTGGTATATATGGTTACCCTAAGGCCCACCGAAAGAGACTAACCTGGCTAATAATGAGACAACTAGCATTGGAGTGTTGGCTACCATTGTTTTTCTTTGGGAATCTTAAACAGATCGATGATTCGTCGGAACGTGATTGGGGGTTCCGTCTGATAGTAGAGGTATGTCGCTTATCTAGGGGGTCATTCGATATTTGTAACTTGTTGATTTGGGTTGTGTTGGAGAATTTTTTACGTGGCAACGGGGCCGGGCCGGAAATCTGCAAATTAGAGAACGCCTGGACCGTGCGCTTTGTTCTTCTGACTTGCATACTATTTATCCGACGGCTAGGGTTGGATGCCTCCATCGCCGGATATCTGACCATTCCACCCTGTGCCTCAATATGATCCACTCATATCCACAAATGCTCTCTTCTCGCGCTTTCCGGTTTAAAACGTATTGGCTCCACATCTTGAATGTGCCCATCTTATTACATCTTCTTGGACCGAAGAACATGGTTCACCAATAGAGAAGATTCAACATTGTGTTGATACCTTATCTTCTTGGTCTTGTAGGGCATTTATGGGTCGAAAGAAGAAGATTAGGGAGTGTGAAAAAGAGTTGTTATATCTCCAACATAAACCGTCGGATGAACTAATTTGTAAGAGCCTTGATCTTTAGTAGTTGAGCCAGGGTTGCCGCCCCTGCGGGTCCAGAGGGCCGCCCCTGCGGGTCCAGAGGGCCGCCCCTGCGGCTGGCTCAGTATTTCCGCCCCTGCGGCTCAGGATGCCCGCCCTTGCGGTTTCCTGCGGCTGCAGCCGATTTTGTTGACCCTTGGACCATGCTTTACTCTTCTTATCTTATACCTATTCCTTTGCTTAAGATGAAGGGTTCTTCACTTCTCTCCAGATATTTCACGAGCTTCTTCTCTCTTCTTCTTCTCCTTTGATCTTGTTCTTGATTTCTTTAAGTTTGGAAGAGATTTATTGTGTGGATGATGATGATGATGTTGTATGTTGATATTGTGTTGTGAAGAGCCAATTGAGAGGCGTTAGTGTTGTTTTCCTTGGATAGGCCACAGCAGTGACGTGAATTCATCACGTGAAGAACCGAAGAGAAATCGGGGTTCACCTTCTGCAGCATCGCCGCCCCCGCGCCACTGAACCGCCGCCCTTGCATGACCTTGTCACCGCACCCGCGCCAGAGAGCCGCCGCCCCTGCGGCCACGGCCACCTCCCCTGCGTGGGAGTGTCTCCGCGCCTGCGCTTGCCTTTGCTCCGCCCCTGCGTCTTTCCTGTCACGCAGGCAGTGCTATCCTCCAGATTGGAGTTGATTGTGTTGAGAGTATTCCGAGATTGAGGTAAGTACATAGGACTTACTTAGCTACCGTCCTTATATTGGATGTATGGATGAGTGGTGTGTGTTATATGCTTGATAGAATGCGATGTTATTTATTACCGACCTATGATTTAGTGACCGCCCATTGTAGTGGCTGTGATAACCTTCCCTTTCATCCCGCTGAGGAGTCTAGGAGGTTCTTTGTAGTCAGGCCAGATCTGGTATACGGGATGGCCACTCCCCAATTCTTTTATGGTATACGGGAGGGTTTTCCGGATCCACTACAACTGGCTATAGCACTCAGAGGCGAGGATTATATATACACCTCGTGTCACATATGTTCATATACATATATTTATACAATTTGAGTGTTGGACTTTATAAAGATAATTAACCGGGTAAATGTGTGACAACATGATTATATGTTTATGATTTCCTGAAGTGTGTTTGTGTTTATGCATTATCTTATATATGAATGGTTAACTAACGGTTTTATACCGTATTGTAGATACTTTGCAGGTTAGGAGAACTGCAGACTGATTCAGATGGGGTGATCCGTTGAGGGCTCCGTACACTAGGTCTATGCGAGGGTTATGGGATATTTTGTATGTACAAATACATGTTTTGGTTGTACTCAGGGATACTTTGTATACCTTTTGATATGTATATATTACAGTTTGATGTTTGGTTTTAATCCATCTGTGCGTTGTTGTAAGATCCAGTGAACTTGTTGTCAGGCTAGGGTCAGGATCCATTGTGAGATCCTAGCCCAGTAGCGCCCCTAGTCCTACGGATTGTGGGTGTTACAAAGTTGGTATCAGAGCCTTAGGTTGATAACAATGGCACTTGCAATCTGCGATAGAGGTCGAATAGATAAATAAACAAAACCTGAAAGGGGTCTGACTTTTCAAAAGGATTTGGTTTTAAAATGAGTACAAATGTTTTGGGATAGCGTGTACGAGAAGCCATCACCCCTCTGAAGACCTCGACAATATATATATATATATATATATATATATATATATATATATATATATATATATATATATATATATATATATTACATTATGTGATGTTGTGATGGACTTTTAGCTTATATATATCAATAAATATGGCATATATATAGCCTTCTAAGTTAGGTTTATACCCTGCAGATGGTTCGGACTAGAGCCTTATCTACAGTTGGACGAGGTAGGGGTAGAACCCCTCTTCCTCCAGTAGCGATAGGACGGGGTCAGATTCCCGCTGTTGATCCACATGCAGCAGAGGAGGTTCATGAGAATGTTGCGGAGAGTGCCGTTCCTGAGACTGGGAACGGTGTAGCTGGGAGACAGAGACCACAACGAGTCCAGTCAGATGACTCGGATCATGTCTCTATGGGGGAACCTGAGTTCCGCGCGTACATTAGGCGAGTGGAAGAGGCTGCTAGAGCGGGTAGACGTGCCCCGGATCTGCCGGCACATGAGAGATCATCTGGGAGATCCCATGGAGCGATTCAAGTTCCAGTTGTACAGGCACATGCTGCTGAGATTGCTCGAGTTCCAGAGAAGCATAGAGGGCCTCGACCAGATACTTGGTTGAAGGCATTTCATCAAATGGGAGTACCCCCTTTCTCTGGGAAGGTGGGGCTAGAGGTTGAGCTGTGGATTGGACATGTAGACTCAGCTCTGGAGTCTTTTAGGTGTCCTGCGGACATACAGATAGAGTTAGTGCAGACTCTATTCAAAGACTTGGCACAACACTGGTGGAGATCTGTACGGGGTCAGGTTACTAGTTATGACCAGATGAGGAGCATGATCAGAGAGCGTTTCTGCCCTACCTCACTGAGGAGGGAGAAACTGCGGGATTTTGTTGAGGATGGATTTGAGGATGTACCAGTCTCTAAGGTTATCAGGAGATTCCAGGAGGAGCTGGCTTTGCTCGGTCCAGCTACACCTCCTGCAGATCAGCATGTGTATCTCTTTTCTAGGCGACTGAGGGATGCACTCGGACTTATATGGCGGGATTTCACTGTGAGTCCCTGATGGACAATCATGACAGAGCTTCCGATTATGAGAGGGAGCGAGCTGGACAGAGGAGAGCTTCTCTGACCGGATGGTCTGAGAAGAGACAGCGGACTGGGCAGACTAGAGACGCCAGAGTTATTCCTCATCTGCACCGGTTGCAGATAAGAGACGACAGTGTTATAACTGTGGTGATTCTGGACATATGCGGCCAGAGTGCACGAGGCCATTAGTGACTTGCTTTACTTGTGGCAGATTAGGTCACAAAGCTGTCTTCTGTAGATAGAGTGGAGCTTCATCACAACAGGGTTCTTCTCCTGCCAGTGTAGCAGGGGGTGGGAAGAGGTCACCTCAGCAGCACCAGACACAGGGACAACACAGAGTCCCTGATCGTCCTACTACTCAGGAATCTGCTCCCGGGCCGAGTAAAGATAGAGGTCGTGGTGGGAGTACCACTGACACTAGAGAAGTACAGGGTAGAGCTTTTGAGCTGAGGAGTGCAGAGGAGCTAGCTGCACCGACTGCTACAGGAACCATTCTGATTCATGGTTTACCCTGTTAGTGTTTAATTTGATACTAGAGCTACGCATTCTTTTATATTTGATGCATGTGTTGAACGTCTGAGTCTAGTTACGACTGAGGGGATACCCTTTAGTATAGGGTTACCAGATGGTAGTAGGGTTAGAGGTACCCGTGAGATGCATGATTGTCCCATTTGTATAGGGACTCGTGTGTGATTTGTTCGCTTCTTTGTCATGCCATTAGTGCATGAAGAAGTCATTCTAGGTATGGATTGGATAGATAGACATCCCTTCGTTACCTTTGCTCATTAGCATAAGGTTGGTGTCGGAATCGAGGAAATCAGTGTGGAACGTTTCTCGGGATGGTTTGCAATCCTCCCCTTCGGCGTCCGTGATCTCTGGCGGCATGATGGCTGCGTCTGAGTCTTGTGGTCTCCTCTTTACCCGTGTTTTGATCTCCTCGGGGCTCATGGGTTTAAGCAAGAAGGTAGTTCCATGGAACTTGAAAAGGTATTGGTTGGTACGTCCTTTATGCTCTACATCCCGGTCGTACTGCCAAGGGCGGCCCAATAATAAATGGCACGTATCCATGGGGGCGACATCGCATAGAATGGTACCCGCATAGTTTCCTAGGTGGAAGTCCACGTGGACTTGTTTATCAATGATCGTTTCACCTTCCTTATTCAGCCACGATATCTTGTAGGGTTTAGGATTTTCAAATAGGGTGAGTTGTAGCTTGTTGACCATTTCGTAGCTAGCGAGATTGCAACAGCTACCTCCATCTATAATCATGTTGCATACCTTTTCTTTAACAAAACATCGACTACGGAAAATGTTTTCTCTCTTTTCCTTTGACTGACTCATGTCTATTAAGCCTGTCATGTGTATTATCAAGAAAATAATACTATTCTCGCCTGCAAATTCTCAATTAAAATCAATTAATCTTGAAAAAGAAGAATTAAAAGTATCTTGAAATTAAAAGGTAAGAAGAGGTTTCAAAGGAACAAAAGGTTGTCAATAATAGGGTTTGAGTAGTGCCTATAGGGAAACCAAATTGGGAAAAGGATAAATAAAAAAAGAAGGTATTCACAGGGATATAAACAATAAAAGAAAGCTCCCTTTATTTTGGAACAAAAAGGGTATTTTGCGCAGGGAACTCAAAGAATAAAGAAATGATCGGTTCCATTCCCGTTCTCGTTTCCGCTTCTCTTTTTTTTTTTGACGTTGCCAAACCCTAGGAGGGATGGCAAGGCTGCTGACGTGGACTGGCGCCGGCTGGGGTTCGCTGCAGCGTTCTTGGGCGGCAGCGGGCGGCTAGCGGCAGGGGCAAGGCGGTGTCGGCTAGGCCGGCGGTTTCCAAGGTGGACAGCGGCTGCAGGGACTGGCTGACGCGGCTGGAGTGATAATAAAGGCTGGTGGTGGCGGCTGGTGGCTGTAGGGACCGAAATCGGCGGGGTGGAGGCGGCAGGCGGCTGGCTGGGCGGCGGCGCTCCAGCGGCGGGGTTCTCGGCGGTGGATCGGTGAAACCGAGAGGTTTCACGGTGTTGCTGGGGCTGCTGGGGGTGGCGGAGGCCGTAAGGGGCCGGAAAGGTGGTGGAGTGGGGCTGGTGGCGTTGGGCGGCACAAGTGGTGGCCGGCAAGGATGGGGCGGCGGCGGCGGCGGGAACTAGGGTTCTGGCGCCGGAAAAATTATTATTATTATTATTTTTTGATAGGGCAGCGGCTGCTGCGAGGGTAGGGGGCGGTGGTTCAAAAGTGACCGTGGCTAAAAGATCGTCTTGGTTGGTTTTTTTCGATTAGTCCGAATAGGTTTTCACAAGATGAACCGTGGGTTTTGGCAAAAAAAAGATTGAAACTTTGGCTGAGTTATGGTGAGATAATTCAGGCCACAATTAATCCTCTTCAAGATAATGATTTAGATTGTGAAAAAGTAGAGTATCTAGCGTGAATAGATATACTAACCGTAGCTTTTCTGTTCCCAATCGTTTGTTTTTGTTGAAGCTTCTCGAAGAGTCTTGAAAGCTTCGATTTTTCTTCTTGAAGGGGTTGGTGTTGATGAACCTTAGCTCTGATGCAAATTTGATGCGGGGATAAGCTGCGAGGGTTGCCCGATCTTTCAACACCACGAACTAGATAGAGAGATGAGATGGTGAGACGTGAAGATGGAAGAAAACGTGTGGTATGATGGATGATTGATCCTGTGGTTGGGATGGATCATAGATGGATAGACTTATTGAATTCCGAGAAGGAATTATTCCGCTATAATCTTGAATTACATTGAGGAAGACGGATGGACCTCAAGAACGCAAGAAGTCGTCTAGAGATTGAAGAGAGACCAGTCTCGGAATCCACCAAGGTGAACGGCTCTCCTATCTACTAAACTAGTGTTGGACGTGAATCCACACGTCCGGTTGAGTAGGAATCCACCCACTCTGGGTTTCTCGAATCCACGAGAGAACTTAAGAAGTATCAATGTATTTAATATCAAAAACTCAGTTCCAAGATGCACGTCCAGATGCCTTATATAGGCATGAGGAGGACGTCCCATCTGGCTTACATGGGCTGCGGACTTGATCCAAGATCGAGCCCGGAATGAATAAAGAAATGAAATATAATGCAAAGCGATAAGATCGAATCTTTAAGAGATAAAATTTTCTAGCTAAAAGATAAGATCAAATCTTTAAGAGATAATTGATCTTCTAGAAACTTTAAATGACCATAAAATAAAAACTAAAACTCAAATTTAAAATGGTCTTAAAATGGCTGAAAATTGATAAGCTCGTTGGGCCTATTTTAACCACTTAAATCAGCCCAACTTCTGTCTTCTTTCAAGCTTTCTTCACATACTCCTAGGATGTCAGTGGCTGAATCAATCTCGGCAGGGATTTGGGTTTGTACGTGCAGAACCATCCTTGAACATCCTTCAAGTACTTCCATCTTGATATAACAACTATCTAGCTGATGCATCTCCTTTCCTAGTTGCTCACCCATGCGCTTGGCTTGTGCTCTCGTAATTGGTCCGGTAGGGAGTATTGGTTGGGATGCTCCCGCATCAACTTTGTAAATATAATTAACCGGGTAAATCTGTGACAACATGATTATATGTTTATGATTTCCTGAAGTATGTTTGTGTTTATGCATTATCTTATATATGAATGGTTAGCTAATGGTTTTATACCGTGTTGTAGATACTTTGCAGGTTAGGAGAACTGTAGAGTGATTCAGATGGGGTGATCCGCTGAGGGCTCCGTACACTAGGTGATACGGGGTTAGCCGTCAGTTGGCCCGATCTTTCAACACCAAGACTCGTAATGAAGAAAATGGATAAAAAGATGGAAACTTGAAATAAAAAGATGGAGGAATGATCCAATGATGGTGAAGGATCGATAGATGGATAGATCTGGTTGAACCCTTAAGGCAACCAAGAGCACGATAGGGAAACAAAGGCCCTAACACACAACTTGTGTTTAATTTCAATCAAAGGTAAGGAGAGAATGACGTCCTAGAAGGCCTTATATAGGCATGTTGGATGTAACACCCCAAATCCGCGGGACTCGGGATGCTACGGGTGAGACCTCACAATGGGTCCCGACCCTTAGCCTGACAACAATTTCACCGGACCTTCCAACAAGGCACAAATAAAGTCAAAACTCGAAAACGTTTATAATGTATGCGAGACACTGAAAGGTAAGAATACAACGTGGAAACTCAGCCGAGTCCTCAAAACAACATAACCTGATACGAAGTCTAAACGGACGACAACATCCATGAACAAAATATGAAACATGACTCAAAACGTCCCCGTCCTATAATGTACGGAGACCCCGGCTGTCCACTCCTCTGCCTCACTCGGCGGCATCCCTAACCTGCAAGTCATCTACACAAACAGTTTAAAACCGTTAGCTAATATTCTAAGCATTAGAAAAGCATTGAAGGCACAAACACATACATAGCACATAACATAAAACACACAAGTCCGGTTTATTATCTTTATATTATTAAGTCGTATCCCGTTCAAATTCAACTTTGGTTTGTGACACGAGACCACCGTGGTCTCGCCTCGGTCCCTACTTACCGGCAAAGAATGGTAAGGATGCACCCGACCATCTGACCCGCCGGGCTAGTCGCCGAGAACCTCCTAGACTCACTCGGTCGTAGGCAGTGATGTCACTGCCCGTTATCATACACTTGGGCCAACATATACATAAAAGGTCGGTGATCCTAATTACCGGTTTAATTGTTATAACATAACATAAACACACACCACCAAACACACATCATTGCTAGTACATAAAATACAAGCTAAGTAAGTCCGGAGACTTACTTCGTCACCACACTCTTGCTTCCTTAAGGTGGAATCCCACAACCTGCTCACAAGAGATATGCATATCAATACATACTCACGCTCAAGAAGTCTTAGACTTCACTCTAGTGATCTATGCAAGATCACCTAACCCTCAAGCTAGGAATGCATCCTAGGTCCCAAGTACTCATCACACTCTCCACACATGAAACAACCCACAACAGTCCATAATTCCGCAAGAGTAATCCTCAACCAAAGAGGTACAAGCTAGCCTAGAAGGTTCATCACGCTCACATGCTCATATCCATCACTTACATCGAGCCTTAAGGGCTCCTAGGTTCACAACCACTAAGTGGCATTCCAAGCTACTCTAGATCCATCCTAGGCATGCTACTAACATGATCCAACATCAATACTAAGGAAGGAACGAAGAGGAAAGGAGAGGAGGAACCTACTGTCGAAGAAACGCAGTCGCGGAGTCAAGCTGGCGCCCCGGCGGAGCAAGAGCCACCCCTGCGGAACCAGAGGCTGCCCCCTGCGGCGCTGCCGGCCGCACCCGCGGCGGAAGGGAGCCGCCCTGCGGCCGTGCCGAGCCGCGCCCGCGGTTGTGCTGGGTCGTGAGCCTGCCGCCGCCCCGCGGCCAAGCCAAGCCGCACCCGCGGCGGTGTTGTGCCGCTCCCGCGGCCGTGTAGAGCCGCCCCTGCGGCCGTCCGCACCCGCGGCCGTGATGATCCGCCCCCGCGGTCGTGCTGCAGAACGTCGTCTTCTTCGTCTTCGATCGTGGATCCTTGGCTCCGAAGTCCCTCTTCTCTTGTTGGATCTTCTCCAAACACCCATCACTGGTCTTAGGCACCTCTCCTTGACCCAATCGAGCTAAGAACCTATGCATGTAAAGAATTGGGCAAAAACTCCTCAAGATCTTCCTCCATAGCCATGGATGAAGGAGGGAAGAAGAAGAAGGGAAAAACAGCAAGGAAGAGAGGTGAGGGAGAGGAAGGAGCTTACCAACAGATCTGGAATGCCTCTCCAAGTTTTCCACAACAAGATCTCCACACAAAAAGGAAGAAGAGAAGAGAGCAAAAGAGAGGAATGGAAGGGAGGAATGAATCTAATGTGAAAGAGAGTGGAGGAGAGAGAGGGAGGGGACAAGGCTGCCAAGATGGGACATCAGCCATCTTGTCCCATTTACCCGGAACGAGGGGTCAGAAATGACCCCTTGTCAATTTGATTCGGAACGAAAGGTCGGAAAGCTGGAAAAAAAAAGGGAAAAACGACGAGTCGGCTCGGGATTTTGGAAATAAAATCCCGGCACTCGGCACCTCGTGCCTGCGGAAAGATCTATAAAACGCTCTAAGTCCGGAATAAAATTCCGGGCGTTACATTGGACGTCCTCTAGGGTTTCCTACTTGTTATGAGCTTGATCCAAGATCAAGCCCAATCTAGCTAAAGAGATAAGATCAAACTAAAAGGAATTAAAATAAAATAAACTAATTTAAAAGCAAGCCCATCTTTTATTTAAAAGATGTCCAAGAATGGGCTTTAAAAATAAGAAGCAATGGGCTGGATTAATATATCTAATTAAGGCCTTATTTAACATTTAAAATAAGCCCAATTAGACATATAAAACGTCCAAATGATCTCCTATTTTCCACGTAGCATTTGCAAGCTTCTCGAACTCTCCTCCTTGCCCATGCATACGTGATCATGCATGTTATCTCCCATCTCCAATCAAAGGTCTTCAATGTATTTCCGGAAATGGTCTTCTCATCTCTTTCATGAATAATCTCCTTCACATGTTGAGAATTGCCCTTAATACTTCCTCTCCTTCTCCTTAGAGTAATCAACACTCCGTGCTTCCTAGCTTCCATGCTCATGATCTCCATTCTGGTTAGGTCCTGAGATGCTCCTGTTGTAAGAGCCTTAGCCTTTAGAGCCATTTTTGGCCGTAGCCGCCCCTGCGTGTGAGTGAGGCCGCCTCTGCGGCTCGTCCGTGTTTCCGCCCCTGCGGCCACGAAGCCCGCCCCTGCGGTTTCCTGCGGTTGCAGCCGTTTTTGTTGACTCCTTGACCCGTTATTTACCCTTTCCTTCTCTTATTCTCTCCCTTGGCTGATCAGGGGCTTCTTCTTCACTTCCTTTCCAACTTCCTTCACGTCCCCCTTGCTTCCCTTGTTTCTCTTTGATCTTGTCCTTGGTTTTGGAAGAGTTTGGCTTGAGAATTGTGTGTGGTTGCGGTTGTTGTTGATGATTGTGTATATGCTGAGCTTAGAGGCCAGCTCTTGAGGTGTATGATCTCTCCCTGTAGCCTAGGACCACAAGAGTGGTACGTAATCTTGCTTCTCCTTCTTCCTTCCCTTGGATTCAATCTTTCTAGCTTAGGATTAGATGTATGCTAAGGGTATTGATGTTAGTATGTGTATGTACATGTTTGTATGTGGCTTTGGAATAGAAGAGACGTGATTTGATCACGTGAAGAGCCGAGGAGAAACTGCGGAATCGCTCTCTACAGTGTCGCCGCCACCGCGGCCAGAAGCCACCGCCCCTGCGGACGACGTGCCGCAGCGCCCGTGACAGCGCCGCGCCTTGCCTGCGTTGCCTGCGTCCTTTGTCACTGCGCCCGCGGCTGAGTTCTGCCGCGCCTGCGGGTTGCTTGCTCCGCCCCTGCGTCACCTTGTCACGCAGGTGCGTCTTATCCCGGATCTACCTAGAGTTAGGTAGATCCTTTTCTTTCCTAGTATAAGCAGGTTAGTAGCATGCTAGGTATGTGTATGAGGTTAGAATGATGTTGAGTACGGTATCGTTTATGTCAGTTATGGCTTTGAGGTTTACGAGTTAAGTTATGATCCTCATGGATCCCTTGGGTCTAGGTGTGACCCCTGTGATGGATATGAGTATGATAAATGTTGTTATGCCTTTTTTTAGGCAGTGTTGATCTCCAGAGTTGGAGCCGTTTGAGTTGAGTTGAGTTGAGACTTCAGAGTTTGAGGTAAGTCCATAGGACTTACTTAGCTGCTATCCATATATTGGATGTGTGCATGAGTGGTGTATGTTATATGATTGATAGCCCGAGTTATGTTGATTACCTACCTATGGTTTAGTAACTGTCCATTGTAGGGCCGTGACAACTTGTCCTTTTATCCCGCTGGGAGTCTAGAGGTTCTCTACGGGCAGGCCAGTCTAGCTCAGTGGGCCGGCCACCTGCACCACTCCCATAGGGTACACGGGAGGTGGGATTGGATCCCCACTCTAACTGGCACTATTCCCGAGAGGCGAGGGTTATATTCCTCGTGTCACATACGTTCATATTGATATATATTTATACGCTTGAATGATTGGACGTTATAAAGATAATGAACCGGGTAAATGTGTGATAGCATGGTGATGTGTTTATGATTCATTGGTGTGTGATTGTGCTTATGCATCTTCTTATATATGCGTATGGTTAGCTAACGGTTTTATACCGTGTTGTAGATCCTTTGCAGGTTAGGAGAGCTGCAGAGTGATCCAGATGGGTGATCTGTTGAAGGCTCCGTACACTGGGTCGTCCTCATGGATGGGATCTTTTAATCATGATTATGTTTATGTTTTGTTGTACTCAACAGTACTTGTATAAACCTTTTGATAATTTTATAACAGTTTGATGTTTTGTATTTAATCTATCGGTGCCTTGTTGTAAGATTCAGTGAACTTGTTGTCAGGCTAAGGTCAGGATCCATTGTGAGATCCTAGCCCAGTAGCACCTCGAGTCATACGGATTTGGGGTGTTACACCTGCATCATCCTCCCTTTCTTGAAAAGGATTCGTCCACGAATCCTTGACGTCCTTCCAAGTAATGATCCATGTTGGCATCCAAATGTCAGATCCGTTTGCTCCTATTCCAAGCCATGCTCTTACTCGTCCCCAAAGTCCTACAAATATCGCAACGAGAGCAACATTACAATTGTATTCCGAGTTATCACAAGATGTACTCAAGTTCTCATAATAAGAGGGTGAGAAAACTTCCCTGACGAGTTTAGCACTTGTGCTGAAAATTATGTTGTTCAAAAGCTTATTATCAATAAATTCAACAACACATGCATACATAAAACGATCAAGCACAACAAGTACAAAGGATATAGGTGCTTTGTAGATCATAGGGGTTGTTCATCTCTGTTCCCCAAAGCTCCTTTCTAACTTATGAAGTTTTAACTTACGGTCTTCAATATGTGAATCATAATCATCCCTGAAGTCACTTCTTCCTACAAGTGGTCTTTCAACATACAAATCTTCTGAAAAATGCAAACTTAAAGTAGAGAAGAAATCATGAGACCAAAAATCAGCATAGCCAACTAATTCCAACACATGAGGACTTTCATCAACTTGAAACACACGCGGATGTTTCTTCCTAGATGTAATCGACTGGAAAAAGGGTTGCATAGACATGTGATGCTTAGGATAACATAACTCAAGCTCATCATCACAAGTAGGATCAAGATCATAATCTAGTATATGCTCATCTCCATACATAAGTCTATTAATAACGCAATCAGGAGGAATATCTAAAGCTCTTCTTCTAGATAAATAATCAACAAACTCATCCATATGAACATGCATATTAATAGGCTCAAGAAAATCAACATGCTCAACAATGGACATTGTGGAATTGATATCCACAACATAGGGATCTAAAAATTCAGCAATACCTTGAATAAAATCAATATGTGAAACAAAAGGTGTAACATCATCAATAGGATCCTTATGACAAAGATTCTTGCTAAAATGTCCCAAAAATTCAGAAGTGTTATCAATAGGCTCGATGGGTTCAACATTCATAGCAAAAGATCCAACAAAATCAATATACTCATTATAATGTGCAATAGAACTGGTATGCTTAAGAAGAGAAGCATTCACAATATTAAACCTCTGAAAGTTAGTATATACAACAAGAAGTTTAACATCATTTATACTCTCACCAATAGGAGCATTCCTTGCATGATAGACAATAAGATCAACATGCTCCCTAAAAGGTTCCCTAAAGTCAACAAAATGCATGATATGATAACAAGAGGGTCTAATAACCTTTTCAGCCATTAAGTCATCATGTATCATATGCTTTCCATTAACTATAGCCTTTAAATCATGTGGTTCATCACCAACTAACTCCTTATCATTATGATCATGCTCATCTAATCTAGAGAAAGAAGGTTTAGAATCACTCCCTGTTGGGGCTGCGATAATCCCAATTACCATTTCCATTGAGGATGGACTACAAGGAGGCGTTGTAAGAGGTGAAGTAGAGGGCTGGAGTGCTTGACTGGCTCGCTCCCTTTCTTTATTCCGTGCCTCTTCTTCCACGGATCTGAATTGTCTCTCCTCTTCGCCCGGTGAAGATGGAATTTCCGTAGGTGTTGTTGGAACTTCTTGGATCACATCTCTAGCGCTAGACGTTGCATGTTCCACTTCTCTGTCTGATGTCTGGGGCCGTTTCTGGATCAAAGTAGCTATTTCTTCAGGGCTCATGGGTTTAAGGGTGATAGTAGTGCCCTGAAACTCAAAAGTATATTTGTTAGTTCGTCCCTTATGACTGACATCTCGATCATATTCCCATGGTCGACCTAGCAAAAGATGACAAGTAGTCATAGGGACAACGTCACATAAGATGGTATCCTCATACCTTCCTAGACGAAAACTAACGTATACCTGTTTATTAATAGCTAGCTCTCCTTGTTCATTTATCCAGGATATTTTATAGGGATATGGGTGATCTAGCACGTCTAGTTGTAGTTTGGTAACCATTTCTAGACTAGCGATGTTACAACAGCTACCCCCATCTATGATTAAGTCACATATTCTACCCTTAACAGAACATCTACTACGGAAAATATTTTCTTGCTCCAAGTTTAGAGTTCTCATGTTCTCCAAAGCATTAGGGGGTTTTGAGATACTCCCTTTAATTGATTCGCCATTTGATGGTTGGGTTTGTGTCCTGTTCTCCTTTTCTGAGGTTGACATGGTTTAAAACATTTAAACTCGTTAAGGTTAGTTAAAGAGAAACTCTTATGCTACCCTCTTCAAGTGTTACGCTCAGTAGCCTATCTCATAAGCTTCACAACTTCCTCTTAGCTGGTTTTTGAAGATCATTGTGAACCTACAAGAAAAATGTCTCAAGCAATCAACAGGTTAATGTGTTCAGGCAGATAACAAGGAGAACGAACCAAATCTCAAAGGGAAAAGGCCTTTTATGTGGTGCTAGCTAGAAAAGCAAAACTAATCTCGGCTGTAAATTTTCTCAACCAACAAATCAATAATCTTAATTAAAAAGATAATTTGCAGCCTTTTGAAAATTAAAATACGAAAGGAAAAAGGGAAAAGGGAAATAAATAAGAAAAGGAAATAAGGGGAAAAAAACAAGCAAAAAGGAAAAGGGTAGGCAAAAGGAAACAAGGGAAAAGATAAAAGGTAAAAAGAAAAAAGGAAGGAGTGCAATTTAAGGTTGCCCTGCAGCGATGTAAGGAGCTCCCAAGGAAACAAGTAGATATCAATTAAGCTCAAAGGGGCGCCTGCCAAAACAAAACTCGCACAAGATGCATAACCGCGGAAACTGAATGACTTAGCTCGCAAGTAACGTTTTTTTTTTTTTTAACTATGCACTTGCGAGACTAACCAAGGGCGGCTGGGCGGCTGGGCGGCGGACCGACAGCGGCGGCGGAACCTCTTTGGTTCGGTTTCGATTTTTTTTTTTTTTGGATCTCGGTTGATGGGCCGAGATTGGTCGGGTTGGGCCGGGGTTAGGGTTTTGCGACGCCGGAGGCGACGGCTAGGGTTAGGGTTTAGCGACGCCAGAGGCGTCGGGTAGGGTTTCGAGGGGGCAACGGCTGCGGCGCAGAGAACAAATCTCGGCCGGGATGGAGTGCGGGTTTCGGCCGAAACCGAGGGCTGGGGCAGCCGAGATCGGCGGCTGGGGTGGCGGCTGGCGGAGCGGCGGCTGGGTTGGGCAGCGGCCGGTGAAGCGGCTGCTGGTAGGGCGGCGGCCGACAAAGCGGCGGGAAGAGGGCGGCGGGGGCATTTTTGTGGTGGACGGTTTAAATTCCGATCAATACAAGAAAAAGATCGAATCTTAGGCAGAAAAATGTATTAAAATTAACAATTGGCCACAAAAATCCTTTTTTCAAGAAATTGAATGCGGAATTGAAAATCGCAGAAAAATAACGAGAATAGTAGAAACTAACCGTTACGGATTCTGCTCCGGTGACTCTTTTTGTGTTGAACTTTCTTGACGGATCTTGAAAGCTCGAAAAAAATTTTGTGTTTTATGAAAGACGTGAATATGGTGTTGATGAACCTGAAGCTCTGATACCAATTTGATATGGGGTTAGCCGTCAGTTGGCCCGATCTTTCAACACCAAGACTCGTCATAAAGAAAATGGATAAAAAGATGGAAACTTAAAATAAAAAGATGGAGGAATGATACAATGATGGTGAAGGATCGATAGATGGATAGATTTGGTTGAACCCTTAAGGCAACCAAGAGCACGATAGGGAAACAAAGGCCCTAACACACAACTTGGAATGAATTGAAGAAGGCCCTCCACTATAATCTCACACAGAGGGGAAAGCGATTGTCCCCAAAGCACGAGAAGTCACCCGGAGATGATTAAGAGCACCAACTTGCCAATCCAAGTGACACAACTCAAAACAGCGCCAAAGTTGCTGGGCAAACGGATTCCGCTCACACAGTAAGGTGTCTCGATTCCACGAGAAGAATATAGGATAGAAGAGAAACAATACTCGAAAGTACTTGTGTTTAATTTCAATCAAAGGTAAGGAGAGAATGACGTCCTAGAAGGCCTTATATAGGCATGTTGGACGTCCTCTAGGGTTTCCTACGGGCTATGGGCTTGATCCAAAATCGAGCCCAATCTAGCTAAAGAGATAAGATCAAATCTCCAAGAGATAAGATAAAACTAAAAGGAATTAAAATAAAATAAACTAATTGAAAAGCAATCCCATCTTTTATTTAAAAGATGTCCAAGAAGGGGCTTTAAAATAAAAAGCAATGGGTTGGATTAATATATCTAATTAAGGCCTTATTTAACATTTAAAATAAGCCCAATTAGACATATAAAACGTCCATATGATCTCCTATTTTCCACGTAGCATTTGAAAGCTTCTCGAACTCTCCTCCTTGCCCTTGCATACGTGATCATGCATGTTATCTCCCATCTCCAATCAAAGGTCTTCAATGTATTTCCGAAAATGGTCTTCTCATCTCTTTCATGAATAATCTCCTTCACATGTTGAGGAATGCCTTTAATTCTTCCTCTCCTTCTCCTTAGAGTAATCAACATTCCGTGCTTCCTAGCTTCCATGCTCATGATCTCCATTCGGGCTAGGTCCTGAGATGCTCCTGCATCACTAGGTTTATGCGAAGGTTATAGGATATTTGTATGTACAGATACATGTTTTGGTTGTACTCAGCGGTACTTTGTATACCTTTTGATATGTATATATTACAGTTTGATGTTTGGTTTTAATCTATTTGTGCCTTGTTGTCAGGCTAGGGTCAGGATCCATTGTGAGATCCTAGCCCAGTAGCGCCCCGAGTCCTACGGATTTGGGGTGTTACATAATTCTAGGACGATGTTCGGTCATCTGCAAGGATTTACAAAAGTTGTATGCCGAGGAGGAGGCATATTCGTACTTGAGGTTGAGGTCAATCAGCTTACGAGATGGAGATCGGAACACTCCGTACTTCCATCATAAAGCGTCTTAAAGACATGAAGCCAATCGTATCACACGTCTTTTTCATGCTAATAATGACTGATAGGATACAAAAGCCGGGATCGAGGCTGAAATAGTTAAATTTTATGGCAATCTCTTTCACTCTAAGCCCACTTCTAGCCAAGATGACGCACTAGAGGATATCACTAGTCGGCTTCCAATTGGCGCTAGTACAGAGCTAGATAGTTGCCTGACTGAGGAGGACTCGGCTCTTTTTCAGATGTATCTCACCAAGGCCCTGGCTGCAATGGAATGCACACCCTTTTCTTCCCAAAATTTTATGGCAATCTTTTTCACTCTAAGCCCACTTCTAGCCAAGATGACGCACTAGAGGGTATCACTAGTCGGCTTCCAAGTGGCGCTAGTACAAAGCTAGATAGTTGCCTGACTGAGGAGGAGATTCACTTGGCTTTTTTTCAGATGTATCCGACCAAGGCCCCAGGCTGCGATGGAATGCACGCCCTTTTCTTCCCAAAATTCTGGATTTTTGTGAACAACAGTGCTAGCATGGAGATATCGATATTATCACTCCCAATCGTACAATTGTTACTTTGATACCGAAGGTAAAGGAAGTCAAATATGCAAGGGAGTTTCGGCCAATCAGTCTTGCAATTTATTGTATAAAATTGCATTACAAACTTTAGCACATCGGCTCAAGCCTTTTCTCTCTAGTCTTGTTTCGTTGCATCAGACCCACGCTTATTTCTCATATGATGAAAAATAAGCGTGGGTCTGGGAAAGGGTGTTTTGGTCTAAAGCTTGACATGAAGAAGGCCAATGATCGAGTAGAATGGTCTTTTTAGGTTGTAGTTATGGAGAAGATATTGTTCTCTCAACCCTGGATTGCACGAGTAATAAGTTGTTAATATCATGATTTATTGTCCTATTTTAGGCATGCATTTAGGTAGATTTTTCCTTTCCGCATCCATGATTAGACCTTAGTTTGTGTTATTTATCCTTGTTTCATTCTACTTTATAAGAATAGATGTCTACAAATTATATTGGTGTCTTTGTAGGTGATTGGGTGCATTTCGGAGCTAAAACGACGCATATGAGGATCAAGCCTCGGAGTGAATGTCTTTGAGCTATCACACGTGCGAGGGAAAGGGCGAAGAATCGAGCTAAAGGCAAGGAAAAGACATTGGAGCCATCTCGGACAGCATCTCGGCCGAGGTCTATTGAATTATATTAATTTAGGGGGAGATCCACCAAGTCGAGAGCAATCTTGGGTGGTATCTCGGCCCTGGATCACAACAACTTTAACCGAGATATTCCGCTGCTAAAGAACAGAACCTACAATCTCGGGCCCGATTTGCTTGTATCTCGGCCAAAGATTTGTGTCCGTGATTCCTATTTGAGCGCGTATTTTATTTTCGGGCCTTTTTATTCAAACCATGTTTTTTAGCAGAGGTTTGGGTATAAAAGGAAAGCCTAAATACTTTCCAAGGGGAAATTTTAGACCTAGAAAGAATTGAAGCCTAAAATTGTCTCCTACCTTGTCTCCCTTCTTGAATCTTCTTCTTGACATTTCATAGAGATTTATAGTTAAAGATTTATATTTTGTTGTTGGATATTGTTTGGAATCACTTTGTATCAAAGATTTACTTCATTTGCTGGATATTAGGGTTATAATTAAAACTGAGTTTGTTTCTTTCCCCTCTCTTGCACTTTCATTCTATGAATTGGAATGAATCAACCATAGGGTTTGTATATTATTTTAGTTTGAAATTTCTTTAAACCCTATGGTTGATTTGGAATGAATCAACCATAGGGTTTGTATGTTATTTTGGTGTGAAATTGCTTGAAACCCTATAGTTGATTTGGAATGAATCTAGGTTAAAACCTTCTAAGCTAGCAAACTGAGTTGGAATTGAGACTTATCCGGTGATATTCCTCTTTGGATACAGAAGTAGATGAATCATAAGTAATTGAGGTGAAAAACCCCTATTGGATTGAATGTGCCGGCTTACTACCTGAGTTAGGTAATTCCCGAGACTTACCAGGTAAGGGGTTACTTGGTCCTTAGATAGAGAATCCGGTTTGTACTGAATTTCCGTCCAAGATAATTTGAGACTTACCCGGTAATAGGTAGTTAGGATTGGAATTATATAATCTTGAGACTTACCGGTAATAGATTATCACTGAAGAAACGTCCATCCTTGTAGCATATCTACCAGAGCTTTCAGTGTTATCCTGAGTCTAGATGTCATAAATAATGATCTTGAAACCTTGGAATCCTTCTTCCTATAACTTGATATCCTTTGTTTGTTTTGTTTTATTAATTATTTTTGATTGAAATCGATATTTAATCAAGAACAAAACAAAAACGATACCAAAAATATGTATCTTCTAACCCTTACTTTTTCTTTTTATTTCTTAGTCTAGACACATACTATTCTTGATCAATTCTTGCAAATTGAACCACCAACGTCCCTGTGTTCGACCTTGGAGTACTTACCGTACTACGTATCGATCAATACACTGTGGGTTCGCTACAAGTTAGATGATTATTACAAGTTATAAATTTTAAAACTAAGCATATCGTGTCTTGTGAGCTTACGAGTCTTTGTCATTATTGACACGGATTTGTAGGATCATAATATAGCGAATAGTTGTCTCACGTCAGTATCTTTCGCTTTTAAGTATAACGACACTATCAGGGGTTATGTGATGCCTACTAGGGGGTTTCAGTAAGGTTGTCCATTATCGCCATATTTATTCAACCCGTGCTTTTTAGCAGAGGTTTGGGTATAAAAGGAAAGCCTGAATACTCAAGGGGAATTTTAGACCTAGAAAGAATTGAAGCCTAAAATTGTCTCTACCTTGTCTCCCTTCTTGCATCTTCTTCTTGACATTCATAGAGATTTATAGTGAAAGATTTATACTTTGTTGTTGGATATTGTTTGGACTCAGTTTGTATCAAAGATTTACTTCATTTGCTGGATATTAGGGTTATAATTAAAACTGAGTTTGGTTCTTTCCCCTCTCTTGCACTTTCATTCTATGAATTGGAATGAATCAACCATAGGGTTTGTATGTTATTTTGGTTTGAAATTGCTTCAAACCCTATGGTTCATTTGGAATGAATCAACCATAGGGTTTGTATGCTATCTTGGTGTGAAATTGCTTGAAACCCTATGGTTGATTTGGAATAAATCTATGTTAAAACCTTCTAAACTAGCAAACTGAGTTGGAATTTAGACTACCTGGTGATATTCCTCCTTGGATACAGAAGTAGATGAATTGTAAGAGCTTTAGTCTTTTGGAGGTGAGTTGGACTTAGCCGCCCCTGCGGGTCTTGAGGGCCGCCCCTGCGGCTGATTGTGTTTTCCGCCCCTGCGGCTCAGGATAACCGCCCTGCGGTTTCCTGCAGCTGCAGCCGGTTTTGTTGACTTTTTTTACCATGCTTTACCTTCTCTTTCCTTAACCTTTCCGTACCTTAGGATCAAGGGTTTCTTCACTTCATCCCAGCTTTCTCACGTTCTTCTTGCTTCCTTTCCTCTCCTTGATCTTGTTCTTGATTTCCTTTGAGTTTGAAAGAGAAATTGTGTGGCTTTGGTGGATGTTGGTGTTGTGTGTTGTTGCTGAGCTTGGGAGCCAGCTGAGGTAGTGGTTTTGGATCATCTCCTTGGTTAGATCACATCAATAGGTAAGCTCCTTGCTTCTTCTTTCTTTCTTTCTTCATTTGATTCATCTTCCTTAGCGTAGGATAAGATGTGCTAGGATGCATATTGATGTTTGTATGTATATATATGTATATGAATGTTTTTGTGGAATGATGAAGACGTGAATTGATCACGTGAAGAGTGGAAGAGAAGTCGGGAGATTACGTTCTGCATTGTCGCCGCCCCCGTGCCTGTGAGCCGCTGCCCTTGGGGGACCTTGTCACCGCACCCGCGACCGGAAGCCGCCGCCTCTGCGGCCACGGTCACCGCCCCTGCGTTGGAGCGCCGCCCCACCTGCACCTTCGGTCACTTCGCCCCTGCGTCCCTCTTGTGACGCAGGTGCGTCTTGTACAGAATCTACCTAGAGTAGTGCAGATCCTTTCCTTTCCTAGTATGAGGGAATTAGTAGCATGCTAGGTATGTGTATGAGGATAGGATGAGGCTGAGTATGATATCGATACGTGCCGATTATGGCCTTGAGGGTTAGTAGATTATCGAGGTTTATAAGTTGGATATGATCCTTATGGATCCCTTGGGTCTAGGTGTGACCCCTTTGATTGATAGGAGATGTAACATCTCATTATGCCTTGTTATTAGGCACGACTGTTCTCCGGATTTGGAGTTGATCATATTTGAGAGTACTTCGAGGTTGAGGTAAGTCCATAGGACTTACTTAGCTACCATCCCTATATTGGATGTATGCATGAGTTGTGTTTGATATATGCTTGATAGCATGTGATGATTGATTATTACCGACCTATGGTTTAGTGACCGCCCATTGTAGGGTTGTGGTAACTTGTCCTGTCATCCCGCTGGGAGACTGGGAGGTTCTCTGCGGACAGGCCAGATTTGGAAGTGGGAAGGGCACCTACCACTCTCATAGGGTATACGGGAAAGTGTTACCAGATTACCACTACAGCTGGCAACACCACGAGAGGCGAGGATTATATATTCCTCGTGTCACATATATTCATATACATGTATATACGATTTAAGTGTTGGACTTTATAAAGATAATTAACCGGGTAAATGTGTGATAGCATGATGATGTGTTAATATTCCCTGACTTGTGTTTGTGCTTATGTATTATCTTATATATGTATGGTTAGCAAACGGTTTTATACCGTGTTGTAGATCCTTTGCAAGTTAGGAGAACTGCAGAGTGATTCAGATGGGGTGATCCGCTGAGGGCTCCGTACAATAGGATTGTATGCGAGGGATATGGATGAATTTTATGATGTACGGATACATGTTTTGGTTTGTACTCAGCGGTATTTTGTAAACCTTTTGATATGTATATATTACAGTTTGATGTTTGGTTTTAATCTATTTGTGCCTTGTTGTAAGATCCAGTGAACTTGTTGTCAGGCTAGGGTCAGGATCCATTGTAAGATCCTAGCCCAATAGCGCCCCGAGTCCTACGGATTTGGGGTGTTACAAAGTTGGTATCAGAGCTTTAGGTTGATAACAATGACACTTGCAATCTGCAATAAAGGTCGAATAGATAAATAAACAGAACCCAAAAGGGGTCTGACTTTTCAAAAGGTTTTGGTTTTGAAATGAGTACAAATGTTTTGGGATAGCGTGTACGAGAAGCCATCACCCCTCTGAAGACATCGACAGTATATATATATATATATATATATATATATATATATATATATATATATATATATATATATATAGATAGATAGATATTACCTTATGTGATGTTATGATGGACTTTTAGTATATATATATCTATACATATGGCATATATAGCCTTCTAAGTTAGGTTTATACCCTGCAGATGGTTCGGACTAGAGCCTTATCTGTAGTTGGACGAGGTAGGGGTATACCCCCTTTTCCTCCAATAGGTAGAGGACGGGGTCGGATTCCCACTGGTGATCCACGTGCAGCGGAGGAGATTCACGAGGATGTTGTTGAGAGTGTCGTTCCTGAGACTGGGAACGGTGCAGCCGGGAGACAGAGATCACAAAGGTCCAGTAAGATGACTCGGATCATGTCTCCATGGGGGATCAGAGTTCCGTGCGTATATAAGACGAGTGGAGGAGGCTGCCATAGCAAGTAGACGTGCCCCTGATCTGCCAACACAGGAGGGATCATCTGGGAGATCCCATGGAGGTACCCAGGTGTCAGTTGTACCGACACGTGCTACTGAGATTCCTCAAGTTCCAGAGGAGCATAGAGGGCCTCGACCAGATACTTGGTTGAAGGCATTCCATCATATGGGAGTACCCCTTTTCTCTGGGAAGGTGGGGTTAGAGGTGGAGCTGTGGATCGGACATGTAGACTCAACTCTTGAATCTATTAGATGTCCAGCGGACAGACAGATAGAGTTAGTGCAGACTCTATTCAGAGACTTTGCACAACATTGGTCGAGATCCGGGGTAAGGTCACCAGTTATGATCAGATGAGGAGCATGATTAGAGAGCGTTTTTGCCCTGCCTTATTGAGGTGGGAGAAACTGCGGGATTTCGTTGAGACTGGCTTTGAGGATGTTGGTCTTTGAGGCTATCAGGAGATTCCAAGAGGAGCTGGCTTTGTTGGGTCCAGCTGCACCTCCTATGGATCAGCATGTGTATCTATTCTCCCGACGACTAAGGGATGCTACCCGGACCTATATGGCGGGATTTCATTGTGAGTCCATGAAAGACTATTAGGACAGAGCTTCCGATTATGAGAGGGACCGTGATGGAGGACCATTACATGAACCATTGCATGACTCACATGAGAGGACACAAGGACCCATTACAAGGGCAAGAGCTAAGGATATCCAAGAGTTTACGTCAAGGGAATTGTTAATGCATGGCAACATGCATGAGTTATTTAATATTCATAATTCACTTATTATTTTCTTGGTGTTTCAGGAGTTGAAATGCAAGAGGAAGAGGCCATGCAAACGTTGGAGCATCATGAGGAGGAGATGGAAATTGAAGCGAATGTGAAGCAAGCAAGCGGAAGAAGAGAGCTAGGCGGCAACGAGCGGAAAGTGTGTCACGCATCGGACGTAGGCACGGTCTTGAAGGCGGACGGACAAGCAAGCATGGGAAGCCCGGCGCCTTGGGTTCTCTAAACCCCGCCTGTCGCTCTCGGCCTCACAAGCAAATTCCGCCCCGAACCCTAAACTCCACCCGGCCTCGCTAGCCCCGTCCGCCGTGAACCCTAATTCCCGCCCGGCCTCGCCAGCACCATCCGTCCTGAACCCTAAACTCCGCCCGGCCTCGCTAGACCCGTCCGGCGTGAACCCTAATTCCCGCCCGGTAACCCGCCGCGTGCCCTTCCCGCCCCCGCCAGCACCATCCGTCCCGAACCCTAAACTCCGCCCGGCTTCGCTAGCCCCGTCCGGCGTGAACCCTAATTCCCGCCCGGCACCGCTAGCGTCATCCGTCCCGAATCCTAATTCCCGCCCGACCTCGGAAGCCCCGTCCCGAATCCTAATTCCCGCCCACCTCGGAAGCCCCAAACGACGTGAACCCTAAGTCCCGTCTAGCCTTGCCGACACCCTCCACCCCTGATCCTCAGTTCCGTCCGAGCTCCCGACGCCAGCGCCCGTGAACCCTCATTCCCGCAAGGCGCCGTCAGCTTCCTCGATGCCATCGTCACGGAGTCTTAGTCTCCGCCCGGAGTGGTTGTCGATCTCGGTGTCTCAGCTTCCCAGTCCGCCCAAGATTGTGCATATCACTCTCGCCGGGCGCCCGGCTGAGCCCTAAAACCCGCCCGGTCACCAACGGGTTCCTTGGAGAAAGAAGCCTATTTTTTTGGGTTTGTTTGAACCAAACGGTTTCTTTGTAAGTTGTTTAGCTACATTGGTGGGAGCTCTCTTGTTATCTCCTCCCACTAATGTATTTTGTTTCTTTATTTTTATTTTTGCTTAGAAAAGGAAGTCTATATATTTCCTTCTTAGTTGTTTTAGGAAGGGACGTTATTTTTGCTTCAAATTGAACATTGTATTTACATTCACAAAATCAATCAGAGAAAGAGAGTTTTGGTTGACATTGTTGTTGTTTGCTTGGTCGAGTTTTTGTTTGTGTCAATCCATCGGGATTGGTGCTTCGAGCCTTCACGAGTCCCTCCTTGTGTTAGTTCCGTTGAGAGCTAGTGTAAGGTTGTATTGGGTTGGGTCAAAGATATTCACGAGCCGGGGTCTTGACTATTTAGCCAAGGTTCTTCATCGTTGGTCTTTTGGTTCTACTCAACGTTTTCCATTTCTCTTCCATCCTCACTCTAGCCATCATCCATCTCCGTTTCCTACCTGATTTGGGATCATTGTACCTAGATCGGCTAACCCACATTTCTATTTCCGTATCAGTTGGTATCAGAGCTCAGTTGGTACAATTGATCATTTCCATTCATTTTTTTCTTACCTTTTCAATTATTGCTTGACTAATTGTGGATTGACTTGTGCTTGAAGTGATCAAATCAAAGCCAAAGGCTTCTTTGGCCGGCATCATCTTGAGGAGGGTTGATTCTCAAAAAAAAAAAAAAAAACGCACCTTGTCTTACAACAAGAAAGTTTCAGCAGCCTCGGTCGAGATTCCTAAATATCGCCCGGAATTTTCAGCAGTCTCGGCTGAGATTCCAAAATCTCGCCCGGAATTTTCGCAGTCTCGACCGAGATTCCGAATCTCGCCCGGGATTATCATTTTCTCCTCTCCCACAAAGTCTCTAGTCAAAGTACAAGAGACCGTTACAAGTTTTAAAAAAAAAAAAAAACACTACCATTGCCGTCCATCTACTAGTCCATCGCCAAGCACAAGGAAAGGTCCCCTCTTAGTGAGTAATCCTTCTTCAAGTCTCGATTCATCACGCCTACACAATCCAAAAAGTCAATACTCCACTTTGGGGTGTCTTGATCCATTTCCAACTCTAACATCAGTTCCGGCGTTCTAGTCCAAGGAGTTGCTAAGAAGGTTCGAACTCGTGATCCTAAGGTGTTGATCCTTACAAACCGAACCACAAGCGTGGCAATACCAACAAGAGAGTGAGAGATACACAAGTGAGGTTATTTTTCACTAACCTAATCATTTCATTGTTTGTCTACTTTGAGCATGTCTAGGTCCCGAAGCCCAAGCAAGGCTAGCAGCGAGACCGTCACGCCCGAGATGTTCGACCTATTGAAGAAGTTGTCCGATTCCGTAGCTAGCCTATCCAAACGGATGGAAACTATGGAAGCCCGAACCCCACCGCCTCGGACGCCACCCATGAGAACCACCTATGAGTTTGGCGGGCCCTCTCACGTGACTAGAGAGACGGGTCATCAAGGTCAAGGTAATAGACACTCCGACGCTTTTCCTAATGCATCTAACGTCCCACCTTTTGTGATGATTTTCAGCGTCGAAATGAAGTTCCTTTTGAAACGATCCATGGGAGGACTACCACGACAATACCAAACGCCGAGGCAAGGAAGAGAACGGGAGAATGCTCGGCCCTACCAAGAACAAGATGGTCTTGGCAAGGTCAAAATCAAGATCCCCGCCTTTGAAGGAAAGTGTGATCCCGACGTCTACATGGAGTGGGAGACTAAGGTTGAACAAATATGGTTGTGTCACAACTTCAGCGACCATAAGAAGGTTCAACTAGCCGCCCTAGAGTTCCAAGGTTATGCCTTGGTATGGTGGGATCATGTGGTTAAGGAGAGAGTTCGAACATTAGACCTCAAATCACTACATGGAGCACATGAAGGCACTCATGAGGTCAAGGTTCGTCCCTCCCCACTACACCCGAGAGCTTCGGCAACGATTGGAAAATTTGAGACAAGGATCTCTTAGTGCTGAGGAAGTTTATACCAACATGCAAGTAGCTATGGTGAAGGCCAACGTTCTAGAAGATGAAAAAACACTATGGCTAGGTATCTTCGAATTCTTAACTCTAATTTGGCTAATGAAGTTGATATGTATCCCTACAGTACCATGGAGCAATTGCTACACTTAGCAATCAAGGTGGAAAGGAAGACTAAACTACGGAACGAGAGCACAAACCGACCTATGGCACGTCCAATGCTTGGAAATCACAAGGGAGCCGGCTGTCTAGTCAAAGTAGGATCAAGGAGGCCATAAGGAGGAGAGGAAACCGGCGCCTATGGGCAAGAAGGCAAAGAAGAGCTACACCTTCCACTACACCACGACCCTTGAATGAGCCTTCAAGTGGTCCTCGAGGGAGTACTTCTAACTCTAACTCTAGAACTAGGGATATTGTGTGTTTTAAATGCCAAGGTAGAGGTCACACATGAGTAGGGAATGTCCTAATAGACGCACTTTGATCATAAATCATCTAGGGCAATATGAAAGTGAAGATGACTTGGATTTTGATAATGAAAATGCACTAGTTGATGATCATGAGCAAAATGAAAGTGATGATTGCATTGAGTATGAGCATGGTGAATCATTGATAGCTAGGAGAACTTTGCATGTCCAACTAGCACCTTGTGAGGATAATCAACGTGAAAATCTTTTTCATACAAGATGTAGCATTAAAGGAAAGGTGTGTAATGTGATAATTGATGGAGGGAGTTGTTGCAACATAGCTAGCACTGAAATGGTTAATAAATTGCAACTTTCTACATTTTATCACCCTAGACCATATAAGTTACATTGGATGAATGAGTGTGGGGAACTTAAGGTAATAAGCAAACTAGGGTCAATATAACATTAGGATCATATGAGGATATCATTGTATGTGATGTTGTGCCCATGAATGCTTGTCACTTGTTGCTTGGCCGTCCATGGCAATATGATAGGAAGGTTGTGCATGATGGTTTTTCTAACAAATATAGTTTTGAGTATAAAGGTAAAACTTTAACACTTAAGCCTATGACGCCCTTACAAATAGCCGAATATTATGAGAACAAGAGGATAGATCAAGAAGCCTCTCAAAAATCTAAAAAATTCACGGCCTAAGTGTAAGGAGGATAAAACCCATCAAACTCTTTTAGCCAACCAACAAGTAGCTACCTTGAGTCTAGGAATGAATATGTGAATAATTATGCTTCTATGGATGTCCTAATGATGAGTTTGTGTAAGTCTTTAGTGACGGTAACCAAGGAAGCCAAACTCAACTCCCTAGCTCTATCCAAACTATTAGACGAGTTTGAGGACGTCTTTCCTGAGGAGATTCCGGCTGGCTTGCCGCCCATTAGGGGCATTGAACACCAAATAGATTTAATCCCGGAGCCACTCTTCCCAATAGACCGGCCTATAGGATGAACCCTAAGGAAGCCCAAGAAATTCAAAACCAGGTTCAAGACTTGCTAGATAAGGGGTATGTTAGGGAAAGCTTAAGTCCTTGTGCCGTTCCCGTCCTCTTAGTACCCAAGAAAGATAATACTTGGAGAATGTGCATTGATTGTAGAGCGATCAATAACATTACTATCAAGTATAGGCACCCCATCCCACGTCTAGATGACATGCTTGATGAGCTACATGGAGCCACAATCTTTACTAAGATTGACCTTAGGAGTGGCTACCATCAAATTAGAATGAGGGAAGGGGATGAGTGGAAAACGGCCTTTAAAACCAAGTTTGGTCTCTATGAGTGGTTAGTAATGCCTTTTGGACTAACTAATGCTCCTAGTACTTTCATGAGATTGATGAATCATATTTTGAGACCTTACATTGGTTTGTTTGTTGTGGTATATTTTGATGACATTCTTATCTATAGTAAGTCATTAAAAGAACATGAAGATCATTTGAGAGATGTGCTTGCTACATTGCGTATAGAATACTTGTATGCTAATATGAAAAAGTGTGATTTCTATACTAACCGAGTCATTTTTCTTGGATTTGTAGTAAGTGCCAATGGCTTGCAAGTGGATGAGGAAAAGATCAAAGCCATCAATGAATGGCCTACCCTCGATCGGTTGGTGATGTAAGGAGCTTCCATGGCTTAGCTACTTTCTATAGAAGATTTGTGAGGGATTTTAGCACCATTGCCGCACCGCTCACGGCTTTGACCAAAAAGAAGGTTCCATTTGAGTGGAATGAACCTCAACAAAGAGCATTTGAGGAGCTAAAGAAACGTCTCACCCAAGCACCACTCCTAGCTCTACCGGATTTCACTAAGCCTTTCGAGGTTGAGTGTGACGCTTCCGGCATAGGCATTGGAGGCGTACTCATGCAGGAAGGTAAGCCTCTAGCTTTCTTTAGTGAGAAATTGAAGGGTGCATGCTTAAATTATTCACATATGACAAAGAATTGTATGCCTTGTTTAGAGTGCTCAAAACGTGGCAACATTATCTTTGGCCCCAAGAGTTTGTTTTGAAAACATCATGATTCACTTAGACACTTTAGGAGCCAAGATAAGCTAGATAGGAGGCATGGTAGATGGATGGAATTCATTGAAACTTTCCTTACATTATCAAGTATAAGAAGGGAAAAGATTGAAACTTTTCCTTACATTACCAAGTATAAGAAGGGAAAAGATAATGTAGTGGCGGATGCCTTATCTAGGAGATACACTTTGATCACCACTTTGGATTCTAGGATGTTAGGTTTCACCTACATTAAGGAATTATATGTGGATGAAGCTGATTTTGGGGAGATATTTCATAAATGAACTACACAAGGGCCTTATGATAAGTATTTTTTGTTTGAGGGATTCTTGTTTAAAGTGGATAAGGTTTGCATACCTAGATGTTCCCTTAGGTTGTTATTGGTGGAAGAAGCCCATAAGGGAGGCTTAATGGGACACTTTGGAAGAGATAAGACCTATCACATGTTGCAAACCCATTTTTATTGGCCTCACATGCTAAGAGATGTAGAACACATGCTTAAGAAGTGCATTGAATGTCTTAAGGCTAAGTCTAGATCACAACCCCACGGTTTGTACACTCCTTTACCTACGCCTAGTGCCCCTTGGGAAGACATAAGTATGGATTTCATTGTAGGGCTACCTAGGACTAAGAAAGGAAGAGATTCAATTTTTGTGGTGGTAGATAGATTCTCTAAAATGGCACATTTTATTCCATGTCATAAAACTGATGATGCATACAATGTCGCAAATTCATTCTTCAAGGAGATAGTTAGATTGCATGGAATACCTAAGACCATTGTTAGTGATAGAGACGTTAAGTTCTTAAGTTTCTTTTGGAAAGCTCTTTGGGGAAAGATGGGAACTAGATTGCTATTTTCGACCTCTAGCCATCCTCAAACGGATGGACAAACAGAAGTCACCAATAGGACCCTAACTACACTCTATAAAACTATTTTGAAAGACAATTTGAAGGAATGGGAAGACGTTCTACTACATGTCGAGTTTGCTTATAATCGAACAATGCATTCTTCCACTTCTTTGTCACCTTTTAAATGTGTTTATGGCTTTAACCCTTTGACTCCTATGGATCTTTTACCGATCCCTCAAAAGGATCGAGTAGCTTTTGATGCTTTGGAACCGGCGGAAATGATTGAGGAACTCCATGAAAAGACCAAGGCTAAGCTTGAAAGGAAAGGAGTTGAAGTCGCAGCTAGAAACAACAAGGGACGAAGGCAATTGGTTTTCCAACCCGGTGATCTAGTTTGGTTACATCTAAGGAAGGAGCGATTTCCAGAGAAACGCCAATCGAAGCAAGCTCCACGGGGTGACGGACCGTTCAAAATTCTACACCGGTTTAACGACAATGCATATGTCTTAGATTTACCGGAGGACTATGGAATAAGCACAACTTTCAACGTGGGAGATTTGAGCCTCTATGAAGGAGAGTTGGAACAAGGAAATAATTCGGGGTTGATTTCTTCCCAAGAAGAGGTGGATGATGGAGGACCATTACATGAACAATTGCATGACTCACATGAGAGGACACAAGGACCCATTACAAGGGCAAGAGCTAAGGAGATCCAAGAGTTTACGTCAAGGGAATTGTTAATGCATGGCAACATGCATGAGTTATTTAATATTCATAATTCACTTATTAATTTCTTGGTGATTTCAGGAGTTGAAATGCAAGAGGAGGAGGCCATGCAAACGTTGAAGCATCATGAGGAGAAGATGGAAATTGAAGCCAACATGAAGCAAGCAAGCGGAAGAAGAGAGCTAGGCAACAACGATCGGAAAGCGTGTCACGCATCGGACGTAGGCACGGTCTTGAAGGCGGACGGACAAGCAAGCATGGGAAGCCCGGGGCCTTGGGAATTCTCTAAACCCCGCCTGTCGCTCTCGGCCTCACAAGCACATTCCGCCCCGAACCCTAAACTCCGCCAGGCCTCGCTAGCCCCGTCCGGCGTGAACCCTAATTCCCGCCCGGCCTCGCCAGCACCATCCGTCCCGAACCCTAAACTCCGCCCGGCCTCGCTAGACCCGTCCAGCGTGAACCCTAATTCCCGCCCGGCCCCGCCAACACCATCCGTCCCGAACCCTAAACTCCGCCCAGCTTCACTAGCCCCGTCCGGCGTGAACCCTAATTCCCGCCCGGCCCCGCTAGCGTCATCCGTCCCGAACCCTAATTCCCGCCCGGCCTCGGAAGCCCCAACCGACGTGAACCCTAATCCCCGCCCGGTCTCGGAAGCCCCATCCGGCGTGAACCCTAAGTCTCGTCTAGCCTTGCCGACACCCTCCACCCCTGATCCTCAGTTCCGTCCGAGCTCCCCAACGCCAGCGCCCGTGAACACTCATTCCCGCAAGGCGCCGTCGGCTTCCTCGATGCCATCGTCATGGAGTCTTAGTCTCTGCCCGGAGTGGTTGTCGATCTCGGTGTCTTCAGCTTCCCAATCCGCCCGAGATTGTGCATATCACTCTCCGCCGGACCGCCAGGTTGAGCCCTAAAACCCGCCCGGTCACCAACGGGTTCCTTGGAGAAAGAAGCCTATTTTTTTGGGTTTGTTTGAACCAAACGGTTTCTTTGTTAGTTGTTAGCTACATTGGTGGGAGCTCTCTTGTTATCTCCTCCCACTAATGTATTTTGTTTCTTTTTTTATATATTTTTGCTTAGAAAAGGAAGTCTATATATTTCCATCTTAGTTGTCTTAGGAAGGGACGTTATTTTTGCTTCAAATTGAACATTGTATTTACATTCACAAAATCAATCAGAGAAAGAGAGCTTTGGTTGACATTGTTGTTGTTTGCTTTTGGTCGAGTTTTGTTTGTGTCAATCCATCGGGATTGGTGCTTCGAGCCTTCACGAGTCCCTCCTTGTGTTAGTTCCGTTGAGAGCTAGTGTAAGGTTGTATTGGGGTTGGGTCAAAGACATTCACGAGCCGGGGTCTTGACCATTTAGCCAAGGTTCTTCATCGTTGGTCTTTTGGTTCTACTCAACGTTTTCCATTTCTCTTCCATCCTCACGTCTAGCCATCATCCATCTCCGTTTCCTACCTGATTTGGGATCATTGTACCTAGATCGGCTAACCCACGGTTCTATTTCCGTATCAGAGCGGGTTGGACAAAGGAGAGCTTCTCAGACCGGAGGGTCTGAGAAGAGACAGCGGACTGGACAAACCAGTGGTACTGGTGGAGTTGCTGGTTTAGGGCGAGGCTAGAGCCGCCAGAGTTATCCCTCAACTGCACTAGTTACAGATAAGGGACGATAGTGTTTCAACTGTGGTAGTTATGGACATATACGGCCAGAGTGTACGAGACAGGCAGTGACTTGCTACACTTGTGGCGGACGAGGGTACAGAGCTGTCTTCTGTAGACAAGGTGGAGCTTCATCTCAGCAGGGTACTTCTCCTGCCAGTATAGCAGGGGGTGGGCAGAGACCACCTCAGCAGCAGACGCAGGGACAACAGAGAGCCCCAGATCGTCCTACCACTCAGGGATCTGCTCCTGGGCCGAGTAGAGGTAGAGGTCGTGGTGGGAGTACCACTGACACCAGAGGAGCACCGACTGCTACGGGCACCATTCTGATCCATGGTTTACTTGTTAGAGTTTTGTTTGATACGGGTGCTACACATTCATTTATATCTGATGCATGTATTGAGCGTTTGAGTCTAGATACGACTGAGGGGATACCCTTGAGTATAGGGTTACCCGATGGTAGTAGGGTCAGAGTTACCCGTGAGATTCGTGATTGTCCCATTTCTGTAGGGACTCGTGTGTTACTTGTTGACTTCTTTGTCATGCCATTAGTGCATCAAGAAGTCATTCTAGGTATGAATTGGATGGATAGACACCATGCAGTATTAGATGTAGGTACGAGGATTGTGACCCTCTCTACCGAGTTAGCTCAGATAGAGGTTTTCCAAGGTTGGGACCTTGGGAGGTCAGGCATGGTGATCAATGTGGTACGTGCAGCGAGATTGATTGCAAAGGGTTGTGAGGCCTTCTGGTGTTATGCCATGAAGGAGGGAGAGAGTCCAGCGTTAGAGGATATCCAAGTGGTTTGCGAGTTTACAGATGTATTTGCTGAGCCGTCCAGTTTGCTGCCTCAGAGGAGTGTGGACTTTGGTATTGACTTAGAGCATGGTACGAGACCGATCTCGAAGGCCCCATATCGTATGGCGCATGTCGAGATGTTGGAGCTGAAGAAGCAACTCGAGGAGTTGGCTGAGAAGGGCTTTATCCGCCCTAGCGTATCCCCGTGGGGAGCACCTGTCCTCTTCGTGCGGAAGAAAGACGGATCGTTGAGATTGTGTATTGATTAAAGGGAGCTAAACAAGGTGACCATAAAGAACAAGTATCCATTGCCTTGTATTGATGACTTGTTAGATCAGCTTCAGGGAGCGACTGTGTTCTCCAGGATTGACCTGCGCTCAGGGTATCACCAGCTGAGGGTAAGAGAGCAGGATTTGCACAAGACAGCCTTTCAGACCAGATATAGACACTACGAGTTTGTAGTGATGCCATTTGGGCTTACGAATGCCCTAGTAGTCTTCATGGAGTTGATGAACATCATATTCATTGACTTCCTGGATAAGTTTGTTGTAGTCTTCATTGATGATATTTTAGTGTACTCTCGCAGCAGAGAGGAGCATGCAAAACAATTGAGGATGTGTTACAGGTTTTACGAGATAGAGAACTTTATGTTAAGTTCTCTAAGTGCGAGTTCTGGATGCTAGAGGTAGCATTCCTGGGTCATATTGTTTCCGCCGAGGGGATCAAGGTTGATCCGGCGAAAATCGAGACAGTAGCATCCTGGACAACACCGACGAACGTCGAGGAAGTACGTAGTTTTGTTGGCCTAGCCGGTTATTACCGAAGCTTTGTGGATGGATTTTCTGTGATTGCCTGTCCACTGACGAGTCTGTTGAGGAAGACTACCAGATTTGTATGGTATGAGCAGTGTATGCAGAGTTTTGAGGAGTTGAAGAGACGTCTGACTTCCGCTCCTATTTTGGCACAGCTAGAGGGTACAGCTGATTTTATGGTTTACAGTGATGCATCCAAGCTAGGCTTGGGATGTGTGTTGATGCAGCGAGGCATAGTGATTGCATATGCGTCTAGACAGCTGAAGACGTATGAGGAGAACTACCCGACTCATGATCTGTAGTTGGCAGCGGTAGTTCATGCCCTGAAGATCTGGAGACATTACCTGTATGGTGCTACATGTCAGATCTTCACAGACCATAAGAGTCTGAAGTATATTTTCACGCAGCGGGAATTGAATAACCGCCAACGTACATGGTTTGAGCTGATCAAGGACTTTGATCTGAAGATTTTGTACCATCCGGGGAAGGCAAACGTTTTCGCCGACACCCTGAGCAGGAAGACACCTCGAGAGAAGGCGATTGTGAGATTGACAGTACAACCTCAGTTACAGAGAGACCTGGTTTGGCTGGAGTTGGACGTCCAGATTCCTGATAAGGACGCCCAGCAGAGTACCTTAGAGGTTCTCCCTGATCTGTTGAGTGAGATCCAATAGAAGGAGGGGACCTGCCCAACATTCATGAGGATCCTAGAGAGGATGTCCCGGGATGAGGCACCACAGCTCTCCATAGAAGCAGATGGAGTGATGAGACACCGCGGTCGCGTCTAGTTACCCGTTGATGTGGATATGCGACAGAGGATATTACAGGAGGCTCACTGTACGCCTTACTCAGTGCAACCAGGTACGAGTAAGATGTAACAGGACGTGAGACACTCATATTGGTGGGGAGGGCTGAAGGCCGATGTGACCAGATTTGTGGCACATTGTGCGACCTGTCAGTAGGTCAAGATCGAGCATTATAGAACTGGAGGTGAACTCCATCCACTGTCTGTACCACAGAGAAAGTGGGAGGATGTCACCATGGATTTTGTTACTGGCTTGAGACCGAGCAGGTGTTTTGATGCCATATGGGTTATAGTGGACAGACTGACGAAGACGGCACGTTTTATCCCTATTTGGGAAATGTGGCCAGTGAGCAGATTAGCTGAGGAGTACACTAGACAGATAGTGAGACTCCATGGTGTACCGAGGACAATCGTCACAAACAGAGATGGGCGATTTACCTCGAGATTTTGGCAGCAGATTCAGACTGCCCTGGGGAAGAGTTTGCACTTCACTACTACGTTTCATCCTCAGACAGATGGTCAGTCAGAGAGGATCATTCAAACACTAGAGGATATGCTGTGAGCTTGTGTGTTGGACTGGGGCCACGTGTGGACGGATCATCTCCCACTAGTTGAGTTCTCGTACAACAACAGCTGGCATGCATCGATTGGGATGGCCCCATATGAGGCACTGTATGGACAGAGATGTCGTACTCCGTTATGCTGGGATGAGCCGAGCAGTGTTACTGGTTTGACACCTGATCAGATTCAGGATGATGTTACTCGTGTAGCATTGATTAGAGAGAGGATGCTGACTGCATAAAGCCGTCAGAAGTCTTATGCAGATAGGAGGCTTAAACCCCTAGAGTTCAGAGTAAGAGCCCATATGTGGTTGAGGGTGTCTCCGTCACGAGGTGTTAGACGTTTTGGCATTAAGGCGAAGTTGAGCCCCCGATATGTTGGACCGTTCGAGATTCTGGATCGGGTTGGGAGCGCAGCATACAGATTAGCCTTGCCTCTGAGATTAGAGGGTGTTCACCCTGTGTTTCACGTGTCTCAATTGAGGGAGTACATACCAGATCCGAGACACATTGTGAGTTATGATTATTTGGTGGTGGAGCCGGACCACACTTTTGTTGAGCACCCGATTGCAGTTCTAGAACGAGGTACGAGACACCTGCATTCGAAGGACATTCCTATGCTGAGGATACAGTGGTCGAGACGAGGACCTGATGAGGTTACATGGGAGACTGAGGATAGTATTCAGAGGAACTATCCAAAGTTCTAAGCCGAGATAGATGTACTAGTAGGATCGACGAGTAGATCTTAGTACTATCTTGGTGAGTGTTATGCTTATGTGCTTATATGCTATAATGTGTTTATTTTCGTACTAGCTATGATGTGATATGTGATATTAGTAGAACTTGTTGTGCTAGTACGATTGATGATTATAGATGGAGATGGTTCTTTCCTCCATGCTATTGTGATGCGATTAGGTTTAGCTGGAGACGGTTATTCCTCCATGCAATTTTGGTGGATATAGTACTCCTAGAGATGTTTTTCCTCTATACCCTGGATAGTATAGTGATCTTATTGCTGGAGATGATGATTTCCTCCATGCCTATATTTGAGGTTATAGAGTGATATAGGTTGATACCTTTTGTGCGGAGATGTGATGCCTCCGATAGAGAGAGTTATACCTCGGCATGTGGGTCCGAGAGGAATTGGGATTTTACAAGTTTCGGGACGAAACTTGTTTTTAGGGGGGTGAGATGTAAGAGCCTTAGTCTTTTGGAGCTGAGTTGGACTTAGCCGCCAATGCCGGTCTTGAGGGCCGCCTGTGCAGCTGATTGTGTTTTCCGCCCCTGCGGCTCAGGATAACAGCCCCTGCGGTTTCCTACGGCTGTAGCCGGTTTTGTTGACCCTTTGACCATGCTTTACCTTCTCTTTCCTTAACCTTTCCCTACCTTAGGATCAAGGGTTTATTCACTTCATCCCAGCTTTCTCACGTTCTTCTTGCTTCCTTTTCTCTCCTTGATCTTGTTCTTGATTTCCTTTGAGTGTGAAAGAGAAATTGTGTGGATTTGGTGGATGTTGGTGTTGTGTGTTGTTGCTAAGCTTGGGAGCCAACTGAGGTAGTGGTTTTGGATCATCTTCTTGGTTAGATCACAGCAGTAGGTAAGCTCCTTGCTTCTTCTTTCTTTCTTTCTTCATTTGATTCCTCTTCCTTAGCTTAGGATTAGATGTGCTAGGATGCATATTGATGTTTGTATGTATATATATGTATATGAATGTGGTTGTGGAATGATGAAGACGTGAATTGATCACGTGAAGAGTGGAAGAGAAGTCGGGAGATTACGTTCTGCACTGTCGCCGCCCCCGTGCCTGTGAGCCACCGCCCTTGCGGGACCTTGTCACCGCACCCGCACCCGGAAGCCGCCGCCCCTGCGGCCACGGTCACCGCCCCAGCGTTGGAGCGCCGCCGCGCCTACACCTTCGGTCACTTCGCCCCTGCGTCCCTCTTGTCACGCAGGTGCGTCTTGTACAGGATCTACCTAGAGTAGTGTAGATCCTTTCCTTTCCTAGTATGAGGGAATTAGTAGCATGCTAGGTATGTATATGAGGATAGGATGAGGTTGAGTATGATATCAATACGTGCCGATTATGGCCTTGAGGTTTAGTAGATTATCGAGGTTTATAAGTTGGATATGATCCTTATGGATCCCTTGGGTCTAGGTGTGACCCCTTTGATTGATAGGAGATGTAACATCTCATTATGCCTTGTTATTAGGCACGACTGTTCTCCGGATTTGGAGCTGATCATATTTGAGAGTACTTTGAGGTTGACGTAAGTCCATAGGACTTACTTAGCTACCATCTCTATATTGGATGTATGTATGAGTGGTGTTTGATATATGCTTGATAGCATGTGATGATTGATTATTACCGACCTATGGTTTAGTGACTGCCCATTGTAGGGTTGTGACAACTTGCCCTGTCATCCCGCTGGGAGACTGGGAGGTTCTCTGCGGACAGGCCAAATTTGGAAGTGGGACGGGCACCTACCACTCCCATAGGGTATACGGGAAAGTGTTACCAAATTACCACTACAACTGGCAATACCCCGAGAGGCGAGGATTATATCTTCCTCGTGTCACATATATTCATATACATGTATATACGATTTGAGTGTTGGACATTATAAAGATAATTAACCGGGTAAATGTGTGATAGCATGATGATGTGTTAATATTCCCTGACTTGTGTTTGTGCTTATGCATTATCTTATATATGTATGGTTAGCTAACGGTATTATACCGTGTTGTAGATCCTTTGCAGGTTAGAAGAACTGCAGAGTGATTCAGATGGGGTGATCCGTTGAGGGCTTCGTACACTAGGATTGTATGCGAGGGATATGGGTGAATTTTATGATGTACGGACACATGTTTTGGTTTGTACTCAGTGGTATTTTGTAAACCTTTTGATATGTATATATTACAGTTTGATTTTTGGTTTTAATATATATGTGCCTTGTTGTAAGATCCCGTGAACTTGTTGTCAGGCTAGGGTCAGGATTCATTGTGAGATCCTAGCCTAGTAGTGCCCGAGTCCTAGGGATTTGGGGTGCTACATGAATCATAAGTAATAGAGGTGAAAAACCCCTATTGGATTGAATGTGCCGACTTACTACCTCAGTTAGGTAATTCCCGAGACTTACCAGGTAAGGGGTTACTTAGTCCTTAGATAGAGAATCCGGTTTGTACTGAATTTCCGTCCAAGATACCTTGAGACTTACCCGGTAATAGGTAGTTAGGATTGGAATTAGATGATATTGAGACTTACCCGGTAATAGATTATCACTGAAGAAACGTCGACGTCCATCCTTGTAGCATATCTACTAGAGCTTTAAGTGTTATCCTGAGTGTAGATGTCATAAATAATGATCTTGAAACCTTGAAATCCTTCTTCCTATAACTTGATATCCTTTGTTTGTTTTGTTTTATTAATTGTTTTTTATTTAAATCGATTTTTAATCAAGAACAAAACAAAAACGATACCAAAAATATGTATCTTCTAACCCTTACTTTTTCTTTCTATTTCTTAGTCTAGACTCATACTATTCTTGATCAATTCTTGCAAATTGAACCACCAATGTCCTTGTGTTCGACCTTGGAGTACTTACCATACTACGTATCGATCCATACATTGTGGGTTCGCTACTAGTTAGATGATTATAACAAGTTATAAATTTTAAAACTAAGCATATCGTGTCTTGTGAGCTTACGAGTCTTTGTCATTATTGACACGGATTTGTAGGATCATAATTTATCGAACAGTTGTCTCACGTCGGTATCTTTCGCTTTTAAGTATAACGACACTGTCAGGGGTTATGTGATGCCTACTAGGGGGCTTCAGTAAGGTTGTCCATTATCGCCATATTTATTCATCCTGTTCTCAGAAGCGCTTTCTTCCCTTCTTACCCGTGCATTAACACTCAGACGAATTCGAGAGGGTATTTATAAGTAGGTATGGACTCCGTCTTTCTCACCTTATGTTTATTGATGACTGTATTATCTTTGTTGATTTTGACATTAGGGAGTGTTTGGCGTTAACTGAGGTTTTCAGTTTGTATGAACAAGCATCATGGAAGAAAATAAATTTCTATAAGTCTGAAGTATGTTTTAGCAAGAACGTGGCTCAGCAACAACGCATTGACATCTCTACTTTCCTCCATGTTCGGGAGGTGAATGTCAACTCAAAATTTTTAGGGTTGCCAAATGATACGGGGATAAGCCGTAAGGATTCCCGATCTTTGAACACCACAAACTTAGGCTATCTAGAAGATGGAATAGGCGTGAGAATGGAGATGATAGACGTGTGGATGGATGGATGAAGGATCCGATGGTTGGGAATGGATCGTGCTGGATAGTGAAAGAGCCTTCCTCTCGCAGTAGCGACTCTTCCTTTAATCTAGGTGGCCGGTAGAACGAGGTCCGGAACACAAAGAAGTCGCCTAGAATTCGAAAGAGCCTTCCTCTCGCAGTAGCGACTCTTCCTAGTTGCTAGACCAACTGGACGTGTCCAGGGTTTTGAAAAGGCCTCTCACCTAATCAAGACTCGAAAACCTCGAGAAAGGAATACTGAAAAGTATCAATGTGTATATTAATCTGAAGTCCTTGAGAATGACGTCCTGCTTGGCCTTTTATAGGCAAGATGGGACGTCTACATGGGCTGCGGGCTTGATCCAAGATCGAGCCCGGAATGGATAAAGAAATAAAATAAAATGCGAAGCGATAAGATCAAATCTTTACGAGATAAGATCTTCTAGCTAAAAGATAAGATCAAATCTTTAGGAGATATGATCTTCTACTAAAATAGGTTAAGATCAAATCTTTAGGAGATAGGATCTTCTAGAAAAGAAATAAACAAATAAAATAATGCAAAACTAATTTAAATTGTCTAATAAAATGGCTGAAATTAAAATGTAAGATTGGGACTAATTTAATTACTTAAATTAGCCCAAACTCGGAAAAGTAGATCTGGTCTTCATCTTCAAGCCATTTTGCCTCTTCATTTCCTTCCCTCTCTCTTGGCTCGTATGGACTGGCAGATTCTCGATCCAGTCCGTCCTCATTTTGCACGCCATTTCCCTGACTCTGGTTCAGCCAATCTTGCACTTTATTCTTCCGAGTTTCACTTTCATAGCTAGTGGAATTACTACCTCTCTCACAGCTAGTATCCCGGCTAGTATCCTGGCTTCCCAATGTTACGCTCTTATCCTTGGTCTCTATAGTCTTTGCAGTTGATTCCTCCTGCTCGAGTCGTCTCCTCTTCATCCTACTTGTTGAGACAAGGCTTCTGGATGCTCCCGCATCACCAAATATAACTGGAAGATCAAAAAAGGCCATCTTTGGTGTTGTAAAGGACCGGATCTTGAAGATGATTAATGGCTGGAAGGAAAATTGTTGTCCTAAGCGGGACGGGAAGTGATGATCAAGTCAATCTTGCAAGCTATCCCATTGTATGTTATGAGCAAATTTCGATTACCGATGGGCTTGATTGAGGAGATACATTCTATGTTAGCCCGCTTCTGGTGAGGAGCCAATGGCCAAGAGAGGGAAGATTCATTGTCTGAGTTATGTTTACCTATGACTCAGGGAGAGATGGGACTCCGTGATCTGAAAGTTTTCAACGAGGCATTGCTCGCCAAGTATACTTGATCATATCCAGGAAGTCCACCCTACCCGGCCCGCCCTCCCGAAAAATGGACGGTGTGAACATAGGGGGAAGCCCGACCGGGACGAAAAGCCAGGCCCGTCAGCCCGTAATAAAAAAAATGATATATATATATATATATATATATATATATATATATATATATATATATATATATATATATATATATATATATATATATATATATATATATTATATATTGTATATATATATATATATTGTATTATGTATAATTATAGAATATTTAGCATAATTATCATAAATTTAATCTATATTATGTATAATATCTTACATATATTTTATTTTTAAATATAATTTATATTAAAAAAAAATTCAAATTTTTTTTAAAAAAGAAAAAGGGTACCCGGATGATACGGGGTTAGCCGTGTGGTTGCCCGATCTTTCGACACCGAGACTTCGAATGAAGATGAAGATAAAACAAACCTATGATGTATGGAATATGAAGGGATGATCCGATGATGGTAATGGATCGGTAGATGGATAGATCCGGTCGAACCCTTAAAGCAACCGGTAGCACACTAGGGAAACTATTGCCCTAACAGACAACCCCGAATGATTGAAGAACCATTTTGCTATAATCTCACACAAAGGGGAAGACGATTGTCCCCAAAGCACGATAAGTCTCCTGAAGTTGATTGAGTACACCAACTTGTCAATCCAAGTGACAACTCAAAACGGTTCAAGCTGCTTGGCGAACGAGAATCCACTCGCTCTCTTTGAATAGGAATACACCTATTCGACTCTAATATACCCTTGGATGGCGAGGTCATCCGTCTATCCGGCTAAGAGGACCCCGCAAGCGGCATGTCTAGCCATAGTATGAAGCTTGCCATTTTGAGTATTTTCCTTAGTTATTTTCCTTTATTAATTATGTAATAAAAGAAGGAATATTCTTGTGGAATATTCCCTTCTGAGAATATCTTTTAGGATATCTCTTTTTGGGTTTTTCCTTATGGACTTGTTTTGGCCCGTTGGCCCATAAGTAGGCAACACCCTCTATATAAGGATGTGTTTGCCTTCATTGTAATGCATGTCTAATTTGAATCCAAGAATAGTAAAGGGAAATCCTCCTCTTGGTTTAGGCATCACTCTTCTTCCACCTTCTTAAATATCTATCTTGGATCTAGTCTTTGATCCAAGAACTCATACCCGAGAATCCTTTTGAAGGATCAACTATCCCGCTCCACCTCATGGATGATTCGACCAACCTAGATCGGATCGACCGTACGCTTCCGCATCCATTTCTAAAGCCCCATCCGATGGTCGTTCGAGGCGGATCAAGCAACTTGGATTAGCAAGTTGGTGCTCTCAATCATCTTCAGGTGACTTCTCGTGCTCTAGGGACGATTGCTTTCCCTCTTATGTGAGATTATAGCGGAAAGGCTTCTTCAATTCATTTCAAGCTGTGTGTTAGGGCCTTAGTTTCCCTAGTGTGCTCTTGGTTGTCTTAAGGGCTCAACCAGATCTATCGTTCTATCAATCCTCACAATCATCGGATCATTCATCCATATATCTACTTTTCCTTCCACAATCTTCCTTCGTTTCTGGTGTTGAAAGATCGGGTAACTTCACTGCTAACCCCGTATCAAATTGGTATTAGAGCAAGGGTTCATCAATACCTATCCCCACGTTTTTCCACATATGAAAAAAATTCGAGCTTTCAAGATCCGTCAAGAAAGTTCTACATAAAAAGAGTCACTGGAGTAGGAATCGTGGCAACTACATTTACAATCCTTTTGGCGAAACTCTCACGTCCCTATGACCTCAATTGCAACCTCTACAACAATCTCCCGAAATTCAATTTGAAATGAAATATGAGGATGAGGAGGTTAGACAAGTTTGAGAGCACCTCTCTTTCCAGGGATGAGGCTCGACCGGAGGACGTGCGCAGAAAAGAAATCGAAGAATTGAGTATCCCTCCCGTCGAAGCCGAAGTCGAGGACGAAGACCAGACGAAAGTCGAAATCTCGACCTCCTCCGTACCCATCTCGGCCGAGATCGAGGCTATCTCGACCGAGATTTCACTGTAGAGAGTTGGATTTTTGCCCGAGATCATATCCATCTCGACCGAGATTTCTTTACAAAAGGAAAATATCGGCCTCATCTGTACCAATCTCGGTCGAGATTTCATCCAGTGTTGCCCGAGATCTGCTGAAAGTCATCTCGAAGTCTTCCATCCTACTCGTGGTGCACCTGAAAGTTAGGGAGCAGTAGCGAAGGAACCTTTAGAGGTTAGATTGAAGTTTTTCCCTCATCGAAAGATGTTGCTATACAAGTATAGGGTAACCCACAAGGTTATTATTCCATATCATCCCCAAGTATTGGGAAGAGTGGAGATCCTCCACAATGACATGAAGAGAATTCTCAAGAAGAAACTTTATGGGTCCTGTGAAGAGTGGTTGCAAGGACTAGATAAGCAGTCCAAGGTTTTTGAAGTGAGCTAAGGCAACCACGGAATTGGGTCTGGCTAGAGACCTTAAACCAAGCGCTTCTCGGGAGGCAACCCGAGGTACTAGTTTTTCCCTTTCTTGCTTTTGTTTTTCTTTTGCTTTTTGCTTCTGCGTTTCTGCGCGTTTTGGTGTCTTTTGTCTTTGTAGGTCTTAGGTAATAAATGAAGATGATGCAGGAGCATCTAGCAACTTGACTTCACCTCCTTGTACAGATGATCACATGAGCAAGAGGAAACGAATTACCAAAGAAGAAGACCAAGACCCCGATCCAGATAAGAAAGGAATTAGTGAATGGAGCAGCCAAAACGTGGAGAAGATTAATGGCCGAGATCCACGAGATCTACATGAAGAGAATGTGTGTTGGGCTGCATTTGAAGGAAGGAGCTTTCAGGCCAATTTAAGTGGCTAAATTAGGCCCAACTTGCATATTATTTTCAGCTTAGACTCTTTTAAATAATTGGGCTTGTTTTATTTAATTGTTTTTGGGCTTTTAGACTTGTTAGTTCAACCCTTTAGTTGATCTTATTTCTTAAAGATTTGATCTTATCTTTTAGTTAGTTGATCTTATCTCTTAAAGATTTGATTATATCTTTTAGTTAGTTGATCTTATCTCTTAAAGATTTGATCTTATTTTATCTTATCTTTTTAGCTAGATTTGGCTCGATATTAGATTTGGCCCATACCCCGTTGTAGCTTAAGAATGACACACCCCTTGCTTTTATAAGGCATAGGTTGGACAATTTTTATGGTTACCCTTGAATGAAATTAAAAACAATACTTTTTAGTATTTTTCTGGCTTCTCTACTTAGTTTTCTCGTGGAATCGAGACAAACACAGTGCGAATGGAATCTCGTTCACCAAGCAACTTAGACTGTTTTGAGTTGTGTCACTTGGATTGGCAAGTTGATGCTCTCAATCATCTCCAGGTGACTTCTCGTGCTCTAGGGACAATCGCTTTCCCTCTTGTGTGAGATTATAGCGGAAAGGCTTCTTCAATTCATTCCAAGCTGTGTGTTAGGGCCTTAGTTTCCCTAGTGTGCTCTTGGTTGTCTTAAGGGCTCGACCAGATCTATCCCTTTATCGATCCTCACAATCATCGGATCATTCATCCATATATCCATTTTTCCTTCCACAATCTTCCTTTGTTTCTAGTGTTGAAAGATCGAGCAACATCACTGCTAACCCCGTATCAAATTGGTATCAGAGCAAGGTTCATCAATACATATCCCCACGTTTTTCCACATATGAAAAAAAATTCGAGCTTTCAAGATCCGTCAAGAAAGTTCTTCACAAAAAGAGTCACCGGAGCAGGAACCGTAACGGTTAGTTCTACTATTCTCGTTATTTTTCTGCATTTTCAATTCCGCATTCAATTTCTTAAAAAGAAAGATTCTTTGTGGCCTATTGTTAATTTTCATACACCTTTTTGCCAAAAGATTCAATCTTTTTCTTGTATTGATCGGAATCTAACCCGCCCCACCACAAAACACATCCCGCCGCCCTACCCGCCGCTTTTGGCCTTGCCGGCGCCGCTCTCCAACGGCTGCAGCCTCTGTGCCGCCGCCCTAACCAAGGCTTCGGCCTCCACACCACCCGCCACCCCTTTTCCTTCACTACTAGAAATTGTGGTATTAGCAACGGGTTCGAGTGTGGGCTTTAGCGACGGATCCGGGGTAGCAACGGGGACCTCTGATGGACAACAATCCGTTGCTATCACCAGCGTCGGTATATTTCCAACGGAAATTGGCGTTGTGATATACCAACGGACTAATTTGTCTTATATATGCCAACAGATCAGAGCATTGCACCAATACCGACAGAAGAAGACGTGGGCTAGTATATGACGGAGTGATACCAACGGACTTGGGCGTTGTCCGATACCGACGGATGAAGACGTAGGCTAATATCTGACGGAAGTGATGCCAACGGGCTAGGGCATTGTCAGATACTGACGGACAAAAATATTTGCCCAATGCACGTGACAATCAGCCGCCAAAGGGATTCTTATTATGTTTCATGTGGTTTGACCCTAATTTTTAATAATTAATTTTTATTTTTTTTATTTAAAATACGCCTATAAAAAGCCCACATGACGTCATAAACCGGTAATTACAATGAATTTAAAATATATATATATATATATATATATAATTAAACCACAATATAATATAAAATAATAAGGGTTGGTCCCAATATAATATACATAATAATAAGGAATGATCAAATTAAAATTTTCATAATAATAAAACTTTAATAACACAAACATCAAGTATCCAACATAACAGTAGCACAAAGCACATTAACAAAGGTGCTGAATTTAACAGAAAGTATCCAACATGACATTAGTACAGAGCACATCAACAAGTTCAACATTCAAGAGAATGGAGTGAAATCAAAGATAAAGAAGCTACTAATTCAATAAGAAGACGTTCAACATTCAACAGAAAGTAGTGAAATTTAAACTAATAACCTTGAAATTCTTAAAACAACTAATTAACCATTATTAACATGGTTTGTTTAATTGCAGAAGTTCCACCATAACTATGACCTCGGATTGTACATCGGAAATGTATCAACCGAAGGCAAATCTGGAAACTGATTAGGCTGAGAACCAAAGGAATTCATACCACTTGAATAGCCTGCATGCCGAACTGGTTCATCAGTAAGGCCAAGTAAATTAGAATCTCCATTCATCAACAACGATTGAAATTGCATACCCAATGAGACCGTTGGATGCATACTTTGAGCCATTTGCATTTCCTTCATTCGTAGCCTCTCTTCGTAAGCTTTAAGTTCTTGATACCGAGTTTGAAGTATTGACTCCGTTGTTTGAGTCTCGGTAGCTGAAATCCCATGATCATATGGCTGCACTTGACGAGATATTCTTGGTGTTTGAGATAATTCGGCCAGTGGAGAAGGCGGGGCATGAGTGGAATGAGACAAACCGCGAGCTGGAGGAGATCGTCCACGATCCGGAGGAGATGCTCCAAGAGAAGGACGAGACTGATCACAAGCCGTGGGATTAAGTACATAGTAGTAAAGTGACTCTTTGCCAAAAAGTCTTCCTTTGCGTTCACCTCCAACCGATGCAGCCCATAGAGTAAAGGAATCTTCTTCAGTTAATTCTTCATGAGACTCTAGCCAATCTTTACATCTTTCTTCATAAGACTCCTAACAGAAAAATAAAATAAAAATAATAATAACTAATAAAACAAAACAAAATACACTGTTTTTAATGACAATCTTACAACAAAACTTACCACAGCTTTTTTAGGGCGTTCTCCGGTCCACCTTCCAAGTCTTTTTCTATGGTATGTAGCCCGCATTAGTTCTTCTTGGGTGATTTCTCGACCATGTTTCTCTTTCTACAAAATAACAAACACATTAGTATAAGAACAATTTATAATAAGTCATAATACAGAAAATACAAACATTACAACTACTTACAAACTCTTGTGCATATACGGTGCTACAATGACCGGCCAACAAGAATAAGGCTTTCCAGATTGATTAAATGGGTTAAAATCATCTGTACATAATGCCAACCGAACATTACGAGAGTCAGATGCAAAATCAGGATATGTCGTATCCAAATGCTTCCATGCTTCACTGTCAGAAGGGTGACACATTAATCCATCTTCAGTTTGATGATTAGCATGCCATCTCATGGGCTCCGCTGTAGACTCAGATGCATATAGCCTTTGCAACCTTGGAATTAGTGGTAAATGACGCAATTGCTTATATGGAACATCTCTTCCCATGCTAGTGCGTTTATATCTGTCCTTATTACAACTTCTTAACTCAATGTCCTCCTTCCAAAATAGCATGCAACCTTCAGGACATACATCAATTTTTTCCATTGACATCCCTAGATCTCGTACAAGCTTCTTTGATTGGTAATAATTATCCAAAAAGGTATAATCTCGAGGCAAACACTTTCCCATCCATTGAGAAATCCTATTGTAACAATTTTCAGACAAGTTAAACTCAGACTTAATGCTTAGCAATTCCGCGATAGAAGACAACAATGTTTCATCTTCACACCCATCCCACAATGGCTTATCTGCAGCTTGTAGAGCTTCTAAATATCTTTTTGATGAGGTGTTGTGCTCATCCGTATGGTTGTTCACTCTAGGTTCACTGGTGGGAGATGTCGTATTTAAATTGTTCGGTGAGGGAATATCCGGTGTTTCATGTTGAGCTGAAGTACCAAAATTATTCACGTTCGCCCAAATAGGATCTAATGTTGGAGTAGTTGCATCAAACATCGATTGTTGTTGTCGATTAAGATGACCATATTCTTGTCTTACTGGAGGATTTTGGTGGGGCAGATTAAAACTAGGAATTGGCAAGCTTATACGTGGTTCTCCATGACAAGTCCAACGAGTGTAGTTCTGCACAAATTCTTTTTTTAGTGTGTCTTAACGTTTTTTGGCGTGTGATATTCTCCATTTTCATACCTACTACATGAACATCGAATTTCATGTGGATCACTACTGTGTGACGATGCAAACTCGATAAATTCATCAACTCCTTTATAAAACTCTTCCCTTATTCCCGTACGTCCAGGCTCTAACTTATTATACATCCAACTCCGATCATCCAACTCCGATCATTCATTGTTCATTGCTTCAGCCGCCGCCCCTCTCCACGCCGCAACCGCCATACCCTTCGGCCGCCCGCCACCACTAGCCATACCACCACCACACGCCACTGCCGCCACCGGCCACCGCCTGAGCCACCCTTGGAGCTCTCGGCCGCTGCCTCCTCACCCTAGTAGGGTTTGTTTGTGTACTAGTTTCGCAAGTTTGTAGTCAAAAAAAAAAAAAAGACGTTACTTGCGAGCTACGTCTCTCAGTTTTATGCGGTTGTTCAGATTGTTCATATTATTTGCTGGTTGGTGCCCCTTGAGCTTAATTGTTATACATTTCATCCCTTAGGCATATTTTGTTATATCCTTAGGAACCCTGCATCCCTGCAGAGCATTGTTGCTATCACTTTTGTTACCCTTGACATCTTTTTCTCTATATCCCTGGATCCTTGCAAAGCATTGTTGCTATCACTTTTGTTTCCCTTAAGACCTTATGAAAAAAAATTTAAGAAAAAGGGAAAAAGGGAAAAGAAAAGGAAAAAGGAAAAAGGGAAGAATAAAAGTGATAAGAACAATGCTCTGCAGGGATGCAGGGAACTCAACGGTATAGCAAAAGATTCCAAAGGGGATCAAAGGTATAACAATTAAGCTCTCAAAAATACACCAACTGTGGTGGTGGCTGAGCTTCGGTCCAAGAGGGAACCGAAGTGAGGTCGTGAAACCAAAAGTGTTTCGGTCTCGGTTTAGGCGTGGGCGGCTCGAACCGGGATTGTTCGTAAGGGTCCGGTTAAGGGAGAACCGATCAGGCTAAGATTAGGGTTTTGTGACGACGGAGACAACGGCTAGGGTTTCGGGGCGATGGCATAAGGGTGAAAAGTGTTGCGGCGTGGAGACCGAAGTCTCGGCAGGGATAGGGTTTTGGTTGAGGCCGAGATGAAGGGAAAAACGGCGTAGAGGCCGAAGCCTCGGGCGAGAGCGGTTCAGCTGAGGCCGAGATGAAGGGAAAAGGGTTGCGGCTGGTGGTGATGGTGGTGGTACGGGTAAGATTCCGATCAAAAACAAGAAAAAGATCGAATCTTTTGGCAAAAAGGTATGTAAAAATTAACAATAGGCCACAAAGAATCTTCCCTTTTAAGAAATTGAAAGCGGAATTGAAAACGCAGTAAGACAACGAGAATAGTAGAAACTAACAGTTACGGTTCCTGTCTGGTGACTCTTTTTGTGAAGAACTTTCTTGACGGATCTTGAAAGCTCGAATCTTTTTTTTTCTGAAAGACGTGAATATAAAGACGATACAAGGTGTCGAACAACGTTGGCTCTGATACCAATTTGATACGGGGCTAGCCGTAAGGTTGCCCGATCTTTTGACACCAAGACTTCATATGTAAGAAAAGTGGAAAAAGATAGAAACTTGGAAAAGAAAAGATGAATGAATGATCCGATGATTGTGAAGGATCGATAGAAGGATAAATCTGGTCAAACCCTTAAGACAACCAAGCGCACACTAGGAAAACAAAGGCCCTAACACACAACTTGGAATGAATTGAAGAAGCTCTTCCGCTATAATCTCACACAAAAGGGAAAGCGATTGTCCCTAGAGCACGAGAAGTCGCATGAAGATGATTTAGAGCACCAACTTGCCATTCCAAGTGTCATATCTAAAAACAGTACAAGCTGCTTGGCGGACGAGAAGCCACTCGCTCAGTGTTTTTTTCGATTCCACGAGAAGAATGAAAGAGAGAGAGAGAGAGAAAATACTGAAAAGTATTCTTGTGTTTAATTTTTGTGAGTTGAATGAAAAATACGGGCAACGTAGGCCTTATATAGGTTATAGGGACGTCCAACTAGGGTTTCTACGGGCTATGGGTCAGATCTAATATCGAGCACAATCTGGCTAAAATATAAGATAAGATAAGATCAAAATTTTAAGAGATAAGATCAAACTAAAGGGTTGAACTAATAAACCTCAAAAGCCCAAAATAACAATTTAAATGAAAGTCCATAATAATATAAGATGTCCAAATATGGGCTCAAAATAATAGTCAAGTTGGGCCTAATTTAGCCACTTAAATTGGCCCGAAACTTCCTTCCCATGCAGCCCGACGTACATCTTCCTCTTACGTATCTTTATCATCTTGGCTGACGGGATCTCGACCCAACGTTCCTGTCACGTCTCGGCTGGGGCTGACGTGCTCTTGATCTCAGCTAAGTGGATCTCGGTCATCCATGGCTCCTAGATCTCGCCTGGGGCTGACGTGATATTGGTCTTCTTCGCTATTTATTTGTCTTCTCTTGCTCATGATTCCATCTGTGTAAGGAGGTGAAGACAAGCTTCTAGATGCTCCTGCATTAGTTAATATCTTTGTAAGCATATCCTTCCCCTCGAGACAAACGTCTCCTCTTGATCTTACTCCCAAGCATACATGGAGGCACATGTATACGCTTCCTCTTATGCATGAAGAGCTCTACTCGTTCCTTGCAGCTTGATCATGTGATCATGCCTCCAGGTCCTTGTCTTCATGTATGTGTGACATGAGGTACAAGTCGGGATCCATGCAGCTTGATTCATCTCATGAATCTATGCATATATCTCCTCCTAGCTCTCCTAATGATCAAATGCTTACTTGGTTTCTTCTTCCGGAGTGGTGAAGTTAAGCTGCTAGATGCTCCTGCATCATCCTCCATTTCTTGAAAAGGATTCGACCACGAATCCGAGAAGTCATGGCTTGATCCTTGTTGTTGCATCTTTTCTGGTTCAGTTATATCTCGGTTGGAATCCTCTTCCTGCGTCATTTCTGGCTCGGTCACTTATCGGTTTGAATCTTCATTTTGCATCACTTCCTGCTCCGTGATGTGAGTTTGAACCCTATTGTGGCGTCATCTCCTTTTGGAACGGAAACTCCTGCTTGATCGGCTTATCCCACTGTATAGTACCTACACAAAGTGACAAGACACATATTTCGTTTGAATAGGGTGTGATATCAACACCTAATAATCTCAGTGTCTTATCTCGAAGAAATGAGAAAACTTCCCTGTGATGAAGATTGTGCAAGTAAGGTGTAGGTGAGAGGTCAGATAAATCAATTTCCACAGTTACTTTACAGTTAATGTCCTCAAAAGTAGTAGTAATACTCAAAGAAGGATGTTTAGTAGCTATATATCTCCAATGGTAAACCACAAGTGACTTGTGAATTTCCTTGAGTGACTCAATGATACTCTCAACCATATCAATCCCGTAAAAGGATGATAGAAATTCCTTGCAAATATAGCTATAAATAAAACATGAAAAAGGATCAAAACGTGGAGTCCTAGCAGGTCCTGCATTGGTGATCATCAAGGTTTTCTTCTTAGTATCCTCCTCTTTACTCTTCTTCTTCTTATAGTACTCAGTGACTTCCGTGGGTGTCATGGGCTTGAGTATGAAGTCCTTGCCCTGAAAGGTACAACAATCGCGGTTAGTTTTCCCTTTATGAGTTACATCTCTATCATACTCCCAAGGTCGTCCAAGTAAGATGTGACATGCATGCATGGGTGCAATGTTACATAGGACTATGTCCACATATGCTCCAATCTTGAACGTGATGTTGGTCTGTTTGTTGATCTTGATTTCTCCATAGTCGTTCATCCATCCAAGCTTGTAAGGCCGTGGGTGTTCAACGGTGCCTAGCTTCAATTTGCTAACAACCTCATTGCTAACCAAGTTCTTGTAACTTCCACTATCAATGATCATATTACATACTATTTCATGTACCAAATAACGAGTATGGAACAAGTTCTCTCTTTGATTATCTTCATCTATAGAAGGTAGAATTCTCAAGGCTCTTCTAATGACAAAACAATCAAACAAATCAGCATTAGTTAAGGGGTGAGGAGAACAAATATAACAAGTGCTTTCAGCTCCCTACAGGCCGTGAGATTTAGCCATAATCTCAGCCACTCCTATAACTTCAGTTGTGGTCTCATCTATTACTAATTCAGTCGGGTTCTCAACAAAATCATCAAGTGGGTCAGTAGATAAAATAACATCAACAAGGACTGAAATAGATGAATTAACTTCAGCAACATACTTAACAATTTCATCACTCAAAGTAGGAAGTATGGCATCATTAAAACACATAAATGGAGCCATGGAGGTGAAGTAATCTCAACAGTTCACTCAGACATCTCCATATCATGACTAGAAGTTTCAGCAGGTATATCTAGAACATTCTCAGTAATAGCAATCTTAGGAGAAGCATCATCTAAAGTACTTAAGACAAGACAAGAGTCAAGAACGATCTTACTAGTATGGAAACATAATCCTTCCGCAACTAGGATTTCAAGATCGTCTTCTACATCTTCCCGCTCAGCCATGAAGGCCGACTTCTCCTCTTTTGTCTCTTCCGGGTAGGAATCTGACTCATAGTGTCCCTTGTTATTGATAATCAATGTCCTCTTGTTAGGACACTCTCTATCTATATGACATCTTCCTTGACATCTGAAATAGGTGATATCTCTAGCTCTAGTAGTAGAGTTAGAATCATTCTCTTGAGGTATTGAGGTAGGAGTCTTGCTCGGTGCAGGTACAGTCACGGAACTTGCAAAGCCTCGGAAATCTCGGCTGCTGCTGGCTGGATCTCGGCCATTGCTATTTAGATCTCAGCCGAGATCTTTGCTTGAACTTCCTCTCCAATATGTAGGAGCTCGTCTATCTTGACTCCGTGCCATTAGCCTTTTCTCAACTCTCCCCGCGAGATGTAGTAGATTTATCAAGTTAGTATAGCCATACAACTCTATCTCGTGAGCTAGATAAGGGTGTAGAATCCTAAGATATCTGGCCATGGTAGCCTTTTCTTCTTCCTGTATGTCAGCTCGAACGATGGCCATCTCCATGGATGCATAGGCTTCTTCCGTACTCATAAAACCTTGCTTCAGGTTCTCTAGCAGTTGGCACAGGTCTCTCCCATGATAGGTGGGACAAAATGGGCTCTCATGATATCCTTCATCTACTCCCAAGTGGTGATATCCGTCCGTGTCTAGAACTCTTATCCTCTCCTTCAACAGGTTATTCCACCACATTAATGCATAACCAATAAATTTAAGGGCGGCATATTGTACCTTTTTAAGCTCTGGAACTTGATGACAACTCCAAATTTGTTCTACCTTTGCTTTCCAAATAAGGTACAAGTCAGCGTCACCCTTCCCTTCAAATGGTGGTATTTTCACCTTGGTCTTGAAGTAGACTTCAGTTTCTAGCACGGGATGTTCTTCATCTCTTTCTTCCTCAAAATCCAACTCTCTCCTTATGAATCTTCTAGGTTGCATGAGTCTTGGATTAGCTCGAGGTGGCTGATGTCTAGGCGGTGGAGGTGGCAGATCTATCTAGGAGGTGTCCTCTCATCCATCCATGTCTCCAAAGCGTCTATCTTTTCCATGATCCGGGCCAGCATAGCTTCAACGTCCACAACTCTATGGTTAGTGAAAAGCTGGGCTATCCCTCACAAATGTATCTCTCTTAACCCCTATTCCCGTTTGCTTCATAGCTCCTCTTAGCTGGTTTGAGAAGATCACTATAAACCTGCAAGTAGTACTTCAAGCAAAGACAGGTCAAATGCGTTCAAAACTACAATCAAATAAAGCGATTGACCTCAAATCTCAAAAAGAAAACGGTTTTTAAGTGGTGCTTATAAGGAAAAGCAAAACTAGACTCGCCTGCAAATTCTCAATCACAAATAATTATCTTAAATAAAGATAAATGTAGCCTGAAAATAAAATGGGGAAGGGTGAAGGTAAAACAAAGGGGATATAGACAAAAGAAGGAAATATGAACCAGTCGGGAACTATAAACATTATGAACAACCGCAATGATACAGGGTAAGCCGTGATGTTGCCTGATCTTTCAACACCAAGACTTCGTATGATAGAAGAAGGGAAAAAGGTGGAAACTTGAAATAGAAAAGATGAAGGAATGATCCGATGATTGTGAAGGATCGATAGATGGATAGATCTAGTCGAACCCTTAAGACAACCAAGAGCACACTAGGGAAACTAAGGCCCTAACACACAACTTGGAATAACTTGAAGAAGTCTTTCCGCTATAATCTCACACAAGAGGGAAAGTGATTGTCCCTAGAGCACGAGAAGTCACCTGAAGATGATTGAGAGCACCAACTTGTCAATCCAAGTGACACAACACAAACAATCCAAGTTGTTGGGCGAACGAGATTCCACTCGCTTTGTGTTTGTCTCGATTCCACGAGAAGACTAAGGAGAGAAGAGAGAAAAATACTAAAAAGTATTGTGTTTATTTTTCATTCAAGTTGGCTGAAAAATGACGCCCTACAAGGCCTTATATAGGCAGAGGGGACGTTCTATTAGGGTTTCTATGGGCTACGGGCCAAATCTAATATCTAGCTCAAGCTAGCTAAAAAGATAAGATAAAATCTTTAAGAGATAAGATCAAACTAAAGGGCTGAACTAACAAGCCTAAAATCCCAAAACAATTAAATAAAACAAGCCCAATTATTTAAAAGAGTCTAAAATATGGGCTGAAAATAATCAATCTAATTAAGGCCTTATTTAACAATAAAATAAGCCCAATTAGACACAAAAAACGTCCAAAGCATATCTCGTCATTTCCACGTAGCATTTACAAGCCTCTCGAGCTCCCCTCCTTGCCCATGCATACGTGATCATGCATGTCATCTCCCATCTCCAATCAATGGTCTTCAATGTATCTCCAGAAATGGTCTTCTCATCACTTCCATGAATACTCTCCTTCACATATTGAGGAATGTCCTTAATTCTTCCTCTCCTTCTCCATAAAGTGATCAACACTCCATGCCTCCTAGCTTCCATGCTCATGATCTCCATTTGGGCTAGGTCTTGAGATGTTCTTGCATCATGCAAACTCAAAACTAAGTCAACAAGCAACTTTTTTTTGTTGATTGCTCCCTTTCTTTTCTTTTCTTTTTTTTAACTTGGAGCACAAGAAATCACAAATAACCGAAACCCTACTAGGGTTTGTAAGTGGCAGCGGCGGCAAGCTCTTCAACACCTCGTGGTGTCCGGCAAGGTTGGACCAATGGTGGTGTGAGCCCAGCAAGGTGGTTCCGGTCCGATGGTGGTGAAACTGGTTTGGTTCTAGAGGAGAACCGGTGGTAGAGAGATAACCGAAGGGATCTCGGTTCAAAGGGTCGGGTCTCGGGTTTGGCGTGAGTAGACCGATTTTGAGGGGCCGGTCTGAAGGTGGTTCAAACTGAGGAGGTTAGGTGGTGTGCTGGTTCGGTCTTTAACGAACCGAGGGTTAGGGTATTATTGCGCAAGGGGTGGTGAGTGGTTTCGGGGGAGGGTGGAAGCACGATATTAGGGCTAGAATTTCTGAGGTGGTGGCAATTTAGGTTTCCGGCGAGAAAAGCACCGGTCTTTGGTGGTGGTGGTGGTGGTCGAACGTGATGATGGTGTGGTGGTGGTCCAACGTGGTGATGGTGGTGGTGGGTCGAGATTCACATGAATCTTGATCTAATCGCACGAAAATCGGACTTTTGATGCAACCGCATTGTTGGAAATTCGATCTTGAATCTTGTGAACGGTTGCCCAAATCTAGAACAAGAAAAAGAATGAATCTTTGGTTGAGGTATAGGGAGGTGAAAATCAGGCCACGTATAATCTTTTTCAAGAAGTTTAATTTAGAATTGAAAAGTAGTAAAACAACAGGAATAGTAGACTAACCGTTGCGATTCTTGCTCTGGTGACTCTTTCTGTGTAGAACTCTCTTAATGGATCTTAAAAGCTCCATTTTTCTGAAAATAACGTGAATACGGGGTGTCGATGAACGCGGCTCTGATACAACTTTGATACGGGGTTAGCCATGTGGTTGCTGATAACAAGATTTATCGACCTGTTTTAGTCATGCATTTAGGTAGATTTCCTCTTTTCGCATTCATCTTTTAGCCTTAGTTTGTGCCATTTATGCTTGTTTAGTTCTACTTTGCAAGAATAGATGTCTACACACTATTTGTGGCTTTGTAGGTAATTTGGCATATTATGGAGCTAAAATGACGTATTTGGGGATCAAGCCTCGAAGTGGATGCATTGGAGGGAGCATACGTGCACGGGAAAGGGCTAGGAATCAAGCTAAAAGCATGAAGGAACGACCAAGGAGCCATCTCGGCCGAGATCCACTTACCTAGGCCCGAGATGGATGTTTTTGTTGCAATATCTCGGTCCAATCGGACCGAGATCCATGACATCTCGGCCGAGATCTCGGGTTATTTGACCGAGATCCCGTGACGCTGAAGATCGAAGACGAAATCTCGGCCCCGACCGTCATGATCTCGGCCGAGATCCTAGACCGAGATTCTTCCCTGAGCATTGTGTTTTATTTACGGTCTTTTTTCTTTTGGGCCCAATTTCTTTTAGCTAGATTTTTTTATAATAGGAAGTCTTGGATTCATTCCATGGGAGTTCGGTGGTGTTCGTTTTATGCTGGGTTTTACCCAGGGTGCTGGGATTCGCCCAGAGTTTATCCTAGAAGGGAGGAGCCGTCTCCTACCCTACCTTCCTTCTTCACCATTATTCTTCATAGTTTGGATTTGTTTAGATTAAAGTTGGAGACTTTTACATTCAGAATTGTTGGGAGACATTGTTGGAATCAAGATTTCATTGAAGTTGAGTTCTTTCTTTCTCTTTTATCATTTAGTTGTTGATTTTGATATGATTGTTATTGGCTAGAACTTTGTTGTTCAAAGGTTGATAGAGATTTGTTTATGCCTTGGATTATGATGGATTAGATTGCGTTTAGAATTGGCTTTGAATTGCTAGAAATCCTAATGGTTAGTTTGGACTTAAAACTAGATTAAAACCTTCTAAACTAGCAACCTGAGTTAGAATTGAGACTTACCCGGTGATATTCCTCTCACATACATAAGTGATTAACTATAAGTAATAAAGGTGAAACCTTTATTGGTTTGAATGTGCTTGATTCCTCTCTAAGTTGGGTAATTCCTGAGACTTCCCCGGTAAAGGGTTACTTGATCCTTAGTTAGAAACCTGGTTTGTAGTGAATTTCTGCCCTCTTTACCTTGAGACCTACCCGGTAATAGGTAGTTAGGATTGGAACTAGATGGTCTAGAGACTTACCCGGTAATAGACCATCAGCAAAGAAACGTTCATCCATGTTGTTTTTCTACCATATATCCTTGTGAGTCGTCCTGAATACATATGCCATAAATAATGACCTTTAAATCTAGGAATCCATTTTCTTCCCTTTAATTTTTATTATCTTTTATTTGTTTCACTTTTATAAAATTGTTTTCAATTGAAGGTGACATTCGATTGCGAACGCCAAAAACCTTTCCCAAAAACATTTGATTATCTTTCCCTATTCTTTTCCAACCTCCTTCTTTATTCTAGATCTATTCTATCCTTAATCACTGTTACAGATTTAACCACCCAGTCCTTATGTTCGACCCTGGAATACTTGTCCTACTTCGTACAATCCATATATTGTGGGTTCGTTGCTATTCAGGAGAGGTATTTACATGTTTATAAATTTAAAACTATATCCCTCCCTTGTTTTGTCAACCTTTGGGTTTCTGTCATTATTGACACATATTCTTAGGGTGTAAAACCAACGAACAGTTGCCCTGATCTTTCAACACCGAGACTCGAATGAAAGAAAGATGGAAAAAGATGTGAGAATGAAGAAAGACGTGGTAATGGGTGAAGATATTGATGATGGTGAAGGATCGGTAGGTGGATAAATCTGGTCAAATTACTTTAAGTAACCGGGAGCACACTAGGGAAACTATGACCCTAACACACAACCCGGAATGATTGCGGAATCCTCCCGTTATAATCTCACACAACTTGTCAATTCAAGTGACAGAACTCAAAGCAATACAAGTTGTTTGGCGAACGAGAATCCACTCGCTCAGTTTGAAAGGGAATCCACCTATTCGTTCCCGAATCCACGAGAAAGTAAATACTAGAAGTATTGAAAATGTGTGTGGTTTATTGATAATCAATCTAAAAGTGTGCAACCTCTATGCCTTATATAGCAAGGGAGGTGTCTCTAGGGTTTACAATGATAATAGAGAACTATGGGCTGAAAAGCTAATCCTAAAACCCAGCCAAAAGAAAAGATAAGATCGAATTTTTAAGAGATAAGATCAAACTAATGGCTGAAATCTGATCTAGAAAGCCCATGAATAAAACAAATGAAAGCTAGCACATAATAATTAAAAGAAGTCCAATTATGGGCTAAAAATAATAGATCTAGTTGTGCCTAATTTAGCGACTTGAATTAGCCCAAAACCTTCCTCATTTTCATACTTCTTCACGTAAACAAACTCGTCTCTCCAATATCGTCCAAAACTATACCGATCTCGGCATTGTCTTCTCCTTCTCTTATCTCGGCCTTCCTCACGTGGATCTCGGCTATCCTGCTCTCGATCATCGGGTTCCCTACCTCGGACAACAAGCACGTTAACTCGGTGTTCCCTACGTAGATCTCGGTCAGTGGTGTCCATGTCTCAGCCGACAGTGTGCATGTCTCGGTCTTCTTCTCCCTTAATCATGTATGGACCTCGAGGTCCTCTTCGTATGTTAATCTCTACGTAAGCTTGTCCTTCCTCTCGAGATAATCGTCTCCTCTAGGTCTTACTCACAAGCATACATGGAGGCACATGTATACGCTTCCTCTTATGCATGAAGAGCTCTACTCGTTCCTTGCAGCTTGAGCATGTGATCATGCCTCCGGGTCCTTGTCTGAGTTGTCTCCATGCATGTGTCCCATAAAGTACAAGTCGGGATCCATGCAGCTTGATCCATCTCCTGAATTTATGCATATATGTCCTCCTAACTCTCCACATGATTGCTTACTTAATTTCTTCTTCCGGAGTGATAGTTGCAAGATGCTCCTGCATCACACCACGCTCATATAATGTTGTTATTTGATGTGATTGTAGTTCTATTATGACACAAATGGTGTCTTGTACCTGTTCTCATATTGGAAGAGGGGGAAACACTTTTGCACATTACATGGCCAAACTTGACACATTTCGACTAATTTGTAATATCATAACTTTTATACAAGGCTACTAGATTTGGTGGAACTTGATTTAATTCAATAATATAGTTGCCCTACTTTAAAAAAAATCACCGATTACTTTATAATTTCCAAATTTCACATGTTATTTGGAAAATTGTTCATACTCCTTGCTAGTAGGGATATTAATGGTTCGGGTGGTGGGTGGTTGTATCACTTCCATCAACCGAACTGTACTACAAAACCATTCACCCGAACCATCAACCACCCAAGCTCCCCTTCAACCCTAAACCATAACCGCAGTTGATCGGGTGGGTTGGTTTTTTTTGGGTTCAACCAACAAATTAAACTTGTAAATAGTAATTATTCATTTGCGAATTCAAAAAAAACGCAGTTATGGTAGTAATGAATAAATAAATAAAAACATATATAATAGTCAAACGATTCGTATACAAAAATTCAACAATCCGTAACTATGATAGTCATGAGTTAAAAAAATGTCGAAATTGTTGTAAACAGTAGAAAGGTTTTCCTCCTAAAAAAGTTGAGATTGCTGACACATTTTTTCCCAATTTGGTACCATTATTATTTGCCCATAGCTAGCATAGTATAAAGGTACGATGTATCATTAAACGACGGTAGTTGGGAACAAACGCACCGGTTCCCGATGAAATTGCTAGGGAGGCGCAAAAACATCAATTTAATAGAAATTTGTTAAGGGTTCACACAAACAGATTCAAAAGGTTTGGTGTGGTTGATGTTCAAGAGACGTTGGTGGTGACGGGTCTGGCCAGTGGAGATGGCAGGCGCCAAAAAGGCATTGTTGAAAAAAAAAGATTTTAAAGATGTTTAATAGTTGCGGAAAAATTAGATTTTGAAAATCGATCTTATGTTTTCAAAAACTTTATTGCACGTTTATTTATTTCAAAACGTGGCCTTTTCAAAAGATATCGATAAAAATTGTGCCACAACCGGTTTTTTTTCCAAAGCTTTTTAATAGTTACAAAAACATAATGAGAGAAATTGGCTAATAATGCACTTTTTTTATCATGAAACTAAGTACGCAGTTTAATTTTTTGTAAAGGGAATAAGTATGCAGTTTTATGTTATTCATCTGTTTCAATCGATGTTTGGAATACACAACACCGAGAGGGCCAAATTGGAGCAGCCATGGATCTTCTCTCCTTTGCGTTATCTTCCTCTTCATTTCTCCATCATACTCCTTCTACCTCTCCGGTGTGGCTCATCGCGATTTCCAAAGGGTTCGCTCTTTTCCCAAACCCTAATCGCCGTCGCCTTCTCCAATCTCCACCACCGCGCCGTCACCGCCTCCAATCTCCAGTGCATCCAATCTGAATCTCTATTGATGAGTATTGTAATTGGTGCTGATCAAAAAGGGAAGAAGAAGAAAGGTCTTAGTGTGGAAAGAGTTGCAGAATTTGCAGGAAGTTATTCTTGGGACGAAGCTTTTCGTGTTGTTTCTGGCTATTCCTTTGGCGATTGTTGCTCATTGCTACAATTTTGGTTGGGTAAGGGCTTTTCGGATTAGATTAATGTTGGTTATGTATGAATCTACTATTCAATTGCTTGAAATTTCAGTTTGATTGTGATATAATGTATTGAACTGATGTTATCTCGGCTGTTTATCATAATTGTAACCTAGTCACTAAAGTTCACTGTTTATGTTTTCCTGTAATGCCATCTAGGTACCAAATAGGCCTTCGTTACACTGGTGGTGCTCGTATGCTTCTAATGCTCTCTTTGAAATTTGACATTATTCCCATTGTTGTGCTAGTGGGTGTTCGTGATTTTGATATTGATGGGGAATTGCGGGTTAAGATGCGGTTGATACCTACAGAGCCTTGGGTTTGGTGCTGTCTCATGGGCCGTTGTTGCACTTCCAAAAATTAATTTGAGCTTTCACCTTTCTGCTTATTCAATTTGATGGATAACTTGCTCTCTAGAACACTATCAATCTCTTAATATTGAGTATAATACAATTATAATCTTTACAACTCCTATCAATGTTGTCAAACCTTTAGTGTGTACTAATAAAGTCCTTTACCTATAAGAAAACTACGCAAATTTAGTTCTATAAGTTCTTATTGTTTGCACTGACAAGGAGCTGTGACATTGTCCCAGCAGTCCAGTTGTACATTGTTCTTTCCATATTGTGTCGAGCTGTAAAATTTGACAAATTAAGGAGGATTTCGTGTTGTTGTACGAATGAGACTTCACCCTCCATTCATTTATACCCCTGAACATATTTGAAAAATGAGAATCATTTAATCACAAGAAAACACAGTCTAAGTAGACATAAAAATATATAATCACTTTAACAAATTTCTTATTGGCTAGGGACCCAAATTTCGTAGGGCCATGTGATGTGACCATGTCACGTCATCATAGATAATACAACAAACACATAAATTAGAAAGTAACATGAGGACATCTCAAAAGGTTAGGGATGAAACATGCATTTTACCTCTTAATACAATTTAATAAAATCTGCATGGTCATTATGAAAGGACTTTGATGTTTTGGACTTTAAATTGTTTCAGTTGATATAGAATATATGTTTACTGGTCTGAACCCTCTTGCATATTCCTACCATCACCTTTTTATTGGACTTTTGGTACATCCTTCCTAATTTTTAATACATTTTTGGGAGATCAGGGAGGCTCAATGGACAACTATGGCTTTTGTGTTCATCGTTTCTCATGTTCATTGTGTTATTAAACGAAGTAAACTTTTTCCCTTAAAATACATTTCCCTCTCCAAGCAAGTGGCATGCATAATTAAAGAGACAAAAGGAAGGCCTAACCTTTGGGGAATTTCATAGTTATATGGAACATCTATTGTGTCGAGCTGTAACATTTGACAATTAAGGAGGATTTTGTGTTATTGGTACCTAGATGGCATTACAGCATCAGCAAATCCAACATCAGCAAATCGAAAATAGATAACTGGAAAATAGATAATTGGGAATCGAAAATAGATAAGGAACCGAGAAATATATGTAGGAAAATTGTATGCAACGAAATACAGCATCAGCAAATCCAGCATTAACAAGATACAACTTGCTAAAATGACAAGAATCAAAAAGTTAATGCTATGGGAGAAAAGATATACACAAATGGCCTATTTGTAATTCTCACATGTTTTCAATAAGTATTGCATAGACTATTATTCACATTGTCCAATAATTTCACCCAGAAACTAATGATGAGATAAAGGAAATGGTTTCTTACCACTCTTGGTACTTTTGATAAGAGACCAGGGCTCTAATCATTCATAACGGTATATTTTCATATGAAGATCAATAAGAGGCCTCACATATCTTTTCCTGCGTTTATTTGAATTGGCCTCCTCATATATATTACGGTGATGCTTGTGTTGAGCGATTGCATACCCACACGCCATAAGTATCTGTAATCATCAATAAAAAAAAATTACTAACTAACTCTGCGTACAAAGCATTATGGCTCGAAATGAAAGCTACAAAGAGCAATCACGTCAATAGTACTCCAACCTTCATTCTTACTCATAACAAGAAATTCATTATCTTAATTTCAATTTTGAACATGCTAATCTAGGTAAGTGATGAACTGTGTATGTACCTTTCCAACATAAGCAAGGGATCACAATAAGCTCCACTTTTTCCATCAATCCAAATGTTGTACTTTGCTTGAGGAAACAATCTATGGACTAATATCTTAGGGACCTTCCCATTACTCCTAGGTTCATCATATGGTTGATGTTTCAGAGGGATAAGACGCCAAATTCCCACCCAATAACCCCATCATCCTTATCCACTTTAACTGTGACATTTTTCTTGATGAAATCAAAGGATTCCTCATCAACTACCATAACAAAACAAAATAGTTTTTTGAAGCGATTGCTGATATTTGAAGGCTGATGCAGTGTGTCATATCCATCAAAGATGCCAGATGCAACCACAAAACTGCACTTCTTCACATACTCCACATCCCTTGGATCCATGTCAGCCCCACCGTTGCGCATAAACCCACAATGAACCTGAAGCATAATCAGTAAATATATATTATTTTCAAGAGTCACTACTAGAAAAGATAACATATATCGACGTTTTACGTTCGACGCTTTGAGTAAGCGTCGAGGGAGAAATTAGACGCGCGTCTCGAATTTAATACTTCTCGACGCTTTTTACGCCGGGAATTTAAAAAAGTACATTTAAGGTGTTAAAGAGCGTCGATATATAATCTGGAAAATAAAAAGTGAAAAAAAGAAGAAAAAGGAAGCAGCCTGAATGCCTCCTGCCTCTGTTTACTTTTTACTCAAACCCTAACTCCTTGTTTCATCTCTCACGCCGTTTCTCACCCCTCTCGATCTCTTGTCATCCTTCTCGACCTAGTGCACAAGCCTCTCTACGAGTACAAGTCTTGCTCCGATTACAAGTTCAGTTCCGAGTAGCACTCCTAATACGAGTACTATACCCGCTCCGACTAGGAGTCCCTACGAATCCCGGTAAGTATTTTCAAGACTCTGTTATTCGCACTATAACGCTACTTTGACTACGATTTTCGCAATGCTTCCGTTTCGTACTCGGAATCTGAAATTTTATACTCCTACCCCCTCGACCTTCATCCTTTTGTAAATTAGTTATGTTCTTCGGGTTATGTCTGTCGATTATGCGCAAGTTTGATTGATTTCTAGTTTATATATGCTCAAGCTGTTGGATGTATTTAGGGTTGAATAATTGTTCTTAAACTAGTCCCTAGTTTATTCTTAAGTTTGATTGGATTCTGCGCAAGTTTGATTTAGTCCAAGAGTTGGCCATAAAAAATAAATCTGAGAATGAAGCAAAAGAAAAGGAAATAACTGATGCTAAGGAGACAAAGGGAAAGTATGACTATAGATGCTATCTCAGCCAAGATAATATCTCTTGGAACAAGGCAGATACCATTTGAGCAATACTTAGATGTTTCATTTATGTTAAACTTTGTGATTGGTTAAGCAACCAAAGTTCTTCCTCAGTTGTGAAGAATTGACATTATGTGAGCATAGAATTGTACGTGATGCTGATTTTTGTATTAGGCTCAAATCACTTTTGATTGCTAAATTTATCGAATGGATTCATCCATGTTGAGGACCATATTATGTCACTGAGTAGTCTGATGAATTTAAAGTCAAAGTTTATGTAGTTCTTCATGAAAAGAAGGTTCAAACAATGAACAAGAAGTAGAATTGAATATATTCAGTTGTAACTTGTTTACAAAACTTGAATGTCAATTGAAAATTAATAATAACATTGAAACTACCCTTTGATAGCCCGAGTCGGTGTATCTCTTTCAGATTTTGTACAAGCTTTTGTGCTCGTTTGGTTGTAGTTCATGAAGAGTGAAGCATGAACCAAATGAGTATGTCTCTATTGCTAACTATGGCAACTTGTCTCATGTCATATGTGGTTTTGACTATGCTCATTTAGGTACTCTAATCTCCTTTATCCTCTTCACAAGGTATGAAATCTCGTCTTCTCTACTACATTGTGTTGAGTACTTTATCTATCTTTATTCATGTAGCACAAGCTTCAAATCTCTACGCTTCTTTGGTTTTTGGGGTTGAATTTCGGCTAAAGTTTTGAGAAATCTTGGTATTAGCACTTAACATTCCTCTAATTAACAAATTCGTGGTTTAATGAACTTTAGTTTACTCTTGTTGATCATGATTCTTACGCTTTGTTGTGTTTCTTATGTTTCTGTGTTTTTTCCCCTTCTAGGTCTAAGATGTGTTTAGTATTATTAGCATTTAGCCATCCCCTAATTGACAAATTCGTAGTTAATATTAGGAGGAAATCATTTTGAAGAGATTATTACTTTAAATATAGTATTCTACCTAATTTAGGGGCTTATCTTGAAATTCACTTTCAATTTTTTAATGAATAATCTCTAGTTGTAATAATTCATCATTATTTGAAGGTGTGTGAATTTGGGTGCCATTAAAAGGCTTGTTGAAGTTGATGCTCTTAAGATGAAAATAATCTCAAACCACAAGGTACCTAACATTGTTGTTAAGTGTTGTTGTAGCATCAACTTTTTTTAAGTTGAGTATCCGGTGACTTCTTTGGTTTGTTAAATGTTTCCAAAAAGTCGAGGGGATAGAGGTCCTTCCGCTGGAAACCGCAATTGGTGCTACAATCAAGGTTAAATAAACTCCAACTTTCTACTTTCATTTCAACTAAAAGTTATGCAGTATAAAAAGCAAAAGAGAAAGGTAGTTTGAGTTGTAAGCAATTTTTAGTTGCAAAGGCAAGTCATTGTAGATGAGTAGTACACTTTTGATTCATTTTTATTTTCCTCTCTTTGTCCCAGAAATCAAGGATTCGAAAGACGGCATGCTTCTATTTTCAAGAATAAGCAAGCCGGACATGTAATGAATGCAGGAATCTGGCGAACCTTGGAACAAAATAGCGTATGTCTTTTATTCAGGAAATTGTATAAACTCTACCTTATTAATAGATGCTTGTACAAGTACCATCAAGCTAAATTTAGCTTACGAACAAGATGCGGGGATCCCTACTTATCTCTATGTATCGTTGGACTGATTCATACTTGTATTCGGATTGATTCATACTTGTATTCAGGTTGATTCATACTTTGTATATACAATACCATCAATCTATATTTTAGTTTCACAATGAGCAGTTTTATAACAAAATTTGAGGAAAACAATTTTTTTTATTTATTAAGAAATTGTAAAAGTCGACGCTTTTATACGTCGTAGTAGTATGTTCATTAATCACTAGAAGTTGCAATAATCGATATCAAAAAGCGTTGAGGATTGTCGACACCAAAAAACGTCAAGAATTGTCGACACCCAAAAGCGTCATTTTGTGTGTGATTTTTTGACATAAAAAAGCGTTGAGAAATCTTGACGGTGAAAAAACCGACGCTTCGTCGTCGAAAATAAAAATTTTGACGCTTTTATATGTCTAAAATGTTTTAAAAAGCGTCTATAATTACCTATTTTTCTAGTAGTGAGGGGGCAAACAAAAACAGGTGAAAATTGAAAAAGGAATAATATCATGAAGCCGAAAGTATCATGATCTTGTCCACATTGACAATACAACTGTGTGAAATTATTTTGTTTTAGTCATAGTCATAGAAATATTTTAATACTCGGAAAATTGAAAGTGCATGTTATGGGAGTCAAATATACAAACCATATCAACTGTAAAAGGGGTGTTTAAAGTAGAAGAATTTTGTTCACCTTCATTGTTGGCTTCAATTTGAAGCTTTCTTCTCTTTGCTTCTAGCTTATATACACCCCAAATAAAGGGGTTGATTGAGATCCATTAATGGTTTCCTCATCCTCCAAAATATATGTTACATTCTTTACAAGTACATCAGGTGCTCTTTCCGTCGGAATAACAACTGCATTCGGATCATTGGCCAAGGGAATAGAACATCCTACACACAACGGCATGACTGTCATTGACCAATTGTAACAAGCAAAAGCACCATCATGAAATACAAGTGGCAGAAGCTTACGGTGTGGTGGTTTAGGTACAAGACCATTGAGCTCTAATACATTGTATAATCTGCTCTGTCGATTACAAATAGCTGCACTTCAGAAACCAAATTAGGAACACAATTTAAACCAAGAAGGGAAGCTCCAAATAAGAGAATGAGACGAAACTAATGAAAGAACAACAAAAAAAATACATCAAGGTAAACTTGAAAGTGCGAGAATGCTAGTTTAACATGTACATTGAGATTTGCTCAACTATTGACTAATGTGAGGACGAAACTAAATTTCCATAGGACCATAACATCTAGGAAACATCAATTTCTTGAACTCTTAGGTAGGTAATCTTCATCTTATCACGTTGATAACCTAAAGGCTTACATCGTTGGAAGTTAATAATTAATCCAATAAATAAGCTATCACTGTACCACCAGACTAATCCTATGGTTCATCTCAAAGGTCATCATTTTCTTCAGCCTATTCAGTTGGGTTTTAAATACACTACCCCCCTCTTTTTAATTTCTGAACTGGGGAACGTTTTCACAAAATTCACAATAGAGATTCATAGAAGTGCATAACAGTAGTCCAGTTAGTACAACATAGGTGTTATTATCCATAAGAGAAGCTAAACAGATCAGTGACCATGCAAGGTTCCCTCTTCATGACTTCACCAATTCTGGTCATTAAAACTTGACGAATTTAGTCACTATTTGGCAATTTTAGTTATGATACCTGAAAAAAAATGCTAAGGAAGATTGACATAACCATATATGAAATAAAAGAGCAGTTAAGATGAGCAACATCCATATCACTCCTACAATCTCTCCACACAACTCATCATTCTATCAAAATTATCACTTTATAGATATATTCCAGATCCGCACATGAAAGGGTAATCATTAGTTGCCAAAGAGGCGTAACTAAGCAAAAGACCACAATCTCTCCCCACACTCTCCTTTTTTATCAAACAGAATGAAATCTTGAATTTCCAACAACAACGAAAATATCAGGAAACAGTGATATGATACAGATCATCAAAATGAAACTAAACTAATGATAATAACTATCCTCACCTTTTCGACGGGTTATGTTCCGTACATCTTTTTTGTGATTAAAAAGGTATATTTAAGTCACTAAATATATTGGACAACAAGGGTAGTCAACAGGAGCTTTTTTATAGGGCTTTTATTTGTCCCCCTGTGATTAAAACATGAACAAATATATGTGGCCGATTCCCCGTACCTACACAAATGTATTTTATGATGTATGTCATTGGAATTTTCTACCTACCTGCCTCTACTTTCTCTCTTATAAGTGCATCCCAATTGGCTTTCATTGCTTTCTTTGCCTTCTTTCTAGTACATTTTCTTGTTTTAAATCAGATATTACATAAGTGAACAACGAAACCAATATTCATAAAAATAAAACTACTAATTTAGAATGTATCAATAATGGCTGAATTTATAGTAAAAGGAAGTATACCTAAATGCTTCTCTTAGTAAATTGTATTCATTGTTCAAGAAAGTAACAACTTGTTCACAGCCCTCTGCCCATGAGTTTAAGCAAAGACGAACACAAGTTTAAGTAGTGAAAGAAGAGTGAAAATGTTGTTTAAGTGATAGTTTCCTAGGCTGTGCCTGTATGCCGCATGCTTAAGTATCAGTACAAGCAATAAATGATACCTAGTTGCATTGAAATAGCCAAAAACAGTAGGTAGTGAATGTTAGCACCAATATTTTTGCAAAAGAGAGAGAAAATTCATAGAAAACAAAATGGTAAAAGACATAAGTTTGTCTTTATGGAAATGGTAGATTTCTTCAATAGATAAACTTTCAACTGTCATAAAGAGGATTTAGCTACCCAGAGCCATCAGCCAACCTGAACAATTAACACAAGCATCATCAAGCTATTGTATAACAAAATTTACCCGGCAAGTGATTATATATACTTACACTTCAGTCATTTTGGTATCATATTGGCGATCATCAAATTGGTTCACTTCCGGTGCTAACAAAACAACACAATAAAAAAATCAGACCAATATATAATGTCTAGATTTCACCGTAAAACAATCGAGGAATAAACTAAAAGAAATCTAAATAAAAACAAATAAAACATAATAGCAAGAGTCGAACAAAAACCAAATTCTTACAAGGACCAGTTCACAAGTTGTTTCCAAAGCAATGTATTTTTTGGACTAAAAAATGCAGCAATCATGTAACAGCCGATAACCTTCTTTTCATTCCCCATCTTTCTGTAGACAAGACCAAGCGTGTGATATGGATCACATAGAAGAGGTGCTAGAAGAACAACCTCATTCAAGATGTTGATAGCCTACAAAAGAATGAAAAAGAAAGCACAACGTCAGTAATTAGAGAAGAGAAACAAATTGCTTCACACTCGAGACAAATATTGATGCACTCTAAAGTTCTGAGAATCTCACCAATGATGATACATATACCCCCATCCCCCAGAAAAAGAAGGGGAAATATATAAAAAAACGCATTTTAACAATGGGAATTAAATGAACAGTCATCTATCCTTATGATGCTAAGTTACTCCTTTCACCAGGCGTCATGAAAATCCTGATAGAACCAGGTCCAAACTATTTGGTGCACCTCTTTATTTTGTCCATACACCAACAGCCATCATAATTGATGAAAACAATCAAGCCTTTAAATTATACAAAGAGTCAGAAATTAATAAAGCATACATCTCAATTCTTATAGTTAACATCGGCAGCAGAACGAAGCTAATTAGACTCTAACGAACCATAGTTAACATCGCACAAAGAACAAAAATAAAAATAATAAAAAGAAGAAGATGAACTTGCTCAGCTCTTGACCTGAAGGCGAAGGAGGCTATTTGTTGCTGCCCAGGCTCGAAGAAGAATGAAAAGGGAATACTCTGCAGCAATTATAGAAAGATCAGAAGTTAATATAGCAAACATCTCCTTTCTTATATGTAAGCAGTAAAAGGAAGAAGATGAACCAGAAAGAAAAAAATCCGATCAACAACCATAAATCATGACTTAAATAAAGAAAACCAAATCTTAACTCCCTCTTCATTCAAATCGTCGCCCAATCCTAAATAGATCTGGAACAAAGCTATTCAATGGGAGATTTGAGATAGTGGATTAAAATAAATCGTAAATGTTTTGCATAATGAAAAGTGATATTTAAGGCTTCAAACAAATGAGATTTTTCATAGATAATATGATATACAATCCTCTCAATCTTCGTTATTTGGAAAAATTACCTTCTTGGTGACCAGCAAAAGCAATAGCCGCAGAGATAGCTTCATTCTCCTTGGTTTCAGTCACTGATAACAAGCACGAAAAATGCAAACATCAGAAGATAAGTAAAAGTGAATATCTGCTATTAGCAATCTTCAAGTTTAAACCGACATTAAAAGATATACAAAACGAATTCATGTTCAAGACTGCAAACAACGATGCAATCTAATAAAAAATTAGAGCAATCATCAAGTAAATTACAGAGTTAAAGTAAGATCCAAGTTCGAACCAATAACCAGATCTGGACAAATATCTTCAATAAAGAAAATAACTCAAGCACGCTCAGGAAGGAAAAGAACTCAAGCAACTCATCACAAAAAAAAAAGGATTGAATGAGAGAAGTTGTTGAGACGAGATTCACATTGTGGTTCTTTGCAGATGGAGAGGGGGGAGAACGGAAGAAAATCGTACCTCGAAGACCGAATCAGAAGAACCTGCCATCGAAGATTGGTGAAGACGAAGAAAGGCCGACAATTGAAACCATAACCAAAAAAAGTCAATTTAGGGTTAGTCAAAGGCAAACTTCAACGGGAGGAGAGGATGATTATACGTGACGATTCGACGATAAATCTATGCCAGAAACGCCTCCTTCGCCGCGAGATAAGGGTAAAACCCTAGATCAGAGGGAGAAATGGATGGAGCGAAGAGATGGAGAAAGAAGAAAGCAGCCACCGATCAATGATATGTTGAAGAAGAAATAGGAACGGGAATGTGAGATATCGACATTTGGCAGATGAATCACCAAATAAGGACAATTGCGGAAATTTACTATTCAATGGGGCAAGTCCTCCTTTTATAATAGTATAAGATATAAGATAAAAGATATAAGATTTGCAAGAAGAGCCCAAGGAAAAAAGTGATGACGACATGGGCTTCAGTTTGTTTGATTGAGTTTACTAGTTGTTCCTTTTGTGCTATTGTTACAAAGGAATAATGAAGCTTAATAAAGCTTTGATAAGATATTCATTCCTTTTGTGCTATTGTCCATTTTTTTTCGTGCTATTGTTACAAAGGAATAATGAAGCTTAATAAAGCTTTGATAAGATATTCATTCCTTTGGGTGTCTTCTACGTTTTTGAAGTGAACCTATCAAAGGTATATCCTCAACTAGTTTAAAGAGTGAATTACTATAGAGTTTTTTTTACAGTTCAGCACTAGAAAAGCATTATTTCGTTAGTCAGTAGATTTCCATTTCAATAAATTATTGAGATTAAGGAACACGTGAGCCGGTATGTCCTGATATGGAAAAATGAAGGAAAGAAATAAATGCTTACAATTCAATTGTTACTAGTTCTAGAAACAAAAAGTGTTGTTGATGGCTTGATTTTGAAATATTAACAGCATCGATTAAAATTGTTGAATTGATGCAAGGTTTTACATTGATGAGGACAGGTTGTGACAAGTGAATATGATATTGGTTCAAATGTTGGGTCTAAAGTGAGCGTGGCATCTTAATAATTTGATTGTCTGCTATAAAACTTTTGGGTTTTGTGGTTTGAGAAGCGGGTAACAACGAAGTTGGGTAACCGAAGTGAAGTGAGATATGTATAGTTGGGTATTAAAATCGGGTAACAACGAAGTTGGGTAACTGAAGTGAAGTTGAACGTTGGGTATTAAAATCGGGTAACAACGAAGTTGGGTAACCGAAGTGAATTTGGATATAGAATGTTGGGTATTAAAATCGGGTAACAACGAAGTTGGGTAACATAAGTGAATTTGGATGTAGAACGTTGGGTATTAAAATCGGGTAATAACGAAGTTGGGTAACATAAGTGAATTTGGATGTAGAGCGTTGGGTATTAAAATCGGGTAACAACAAAGTTGGGTAACATAAGTGAATTTGGATGTAGAACGTTGGGTATTAAAATCGGGTAACAACGAAGTTGGGTAACATAAGTGAATTATGTAGAACGTTGGGTATTAAAACTGGGTAACTAATTTTTGGTAACCTAAGTGATAAAGGTTGAGTATTAAAAATTGGGTATTACTATTTAAAGTAAAGATTCCTTCACAAATAGAAAGTGCATAGTTAGTGTTTCCTATCATTTAGCCTACACACTTAGTTTTCCTAATAAAAACCAACCTAGTTACTAATTTTTCATCAAAAAAAAATTCAAAACAAGTTTTATTTCTCTTTTTTTTTTTTAATAATTGTTTCTAACTTTTTGCTCAATTTTATTTTTATTGTTTTTTAGACAACCAAATTTTTTTATATAAATAGACTAAATTGTGCCAGAACCATTTGTTTTTTTGTTGTTGTTATTTTCAAAGTTAGGGAGAAGATCGGTGTCAAAATCCTCAACACGAGACGGCTAAGCATCATAGGTCTTGTAGGAAAGAAAGACATGGCGATCGTAGGCACCGGTGGTGTTTGCAACGAGCTCTTGTACATGTCGTTGCGCTTGAAGCTGTACTTGACGGCGGCGTCAACGGTGATGGAGTCATCGGAAGCCATCGGAAGGCGCATAGATCGGATAGGGAATAGGTAGCATAGGGGAGTGAAAAGAGAGGGGTTAGAACAGCAGAGGCGAAGAAGAGCCACCGCAACACGGAGATTAGAAGAGACTAGGTGGAAGAGGAATGTGAATGAAATGATAGGTGAATATGTAATGGCGTTGATGAGGGTTTGAATACTTCAAAACTAGACCAAGGCAAACGCGGGCAATCCCGCCCGCCCATGAAAACGGGTGGGTATGGCGCATAAGGTAGGTCAGGCGGGGTTGCTAAGCCCGGCCTGAAAGCCCGTTTTATAATTTTTTAATTTAAATATGTAAAACATATACATATGCGAATAGTAAAAATCAAACCCGATACCTCAAGATAAGGTTCAAATGTTCACGACCATTGAGTTTCTTTGAATTATGTGTTATAATTTTATTTATTTAATATTTAATATGTATAATTTTATTTTTTCAAAAAAAAAATATATATAATACGGGGCCCGCCCGCTCCGGGCGGATACGGACAAGATCTCAGGCTCGAAGTCCGAGCTCGGCCCGAGTCCGGCCCACAAATACGTGTAAATTTTCCATGAGAGTTCGACCCAAGTCCGACCAGATCCGGGATGCCCAGGTCTATTCAATACCTTCTGTGTGAAGCGTGGACAACACGTGCTCTCATTTTGAAGCTAGGCCTTTCTTTTTTTTTAATTTATTTTTATTTAATATTTGAATATATTGTGTAATTAATTATTTGGGTTATAAGGTGATCTCTTTTACCCACCAATTTTCTCTTTATTTATATTTTATTGTGTACTAAATGCATAATTCTTTAAACTTCCATCTTATAGTAAGTTTACATAAATATTATATTTTTTATAAATATAATACCGGTAAATAAAAATTTTGGATAAAAATTATTAAAGTAGATAAATTTTAAATTTTTTAATTTGACTATACTTATATTATCAAAAAATATATTGATTATCAAAAAGTATATTGATGGTTTCGGGTTTTGGTTTTCGGTTTTTCGGGTTTTTGGGTTTTCGGGTTATTGACAAGACCACCGAGGAGTACGGAAAATCCGGTGGCTACGAAGGTGATGCCACCGAAGAGTATAGAAAATCTGGTGGCTATGGTGGGGAAGCAATCGGTGAGTACGGAAAGTCCAGTAGTGGTTATGAAGGTGGCGCCATCGAAGAATTTGGAAAATCCACCGGTGTAGGTGGTGAGGTCACCGAGGAGTACGAGAAGCCGGCTGATGCCGAGACAAACACGAAGGAACCAAAGGAGGATTATGAGAAAGAGGAGATGCATCACAAGAACCTCGAGTATATATATATATATATTGTGCAAGGCACGGACGGCAAACTAGTATAAACATAAATTTGGTGGTCAAGGTTTAAGTGAGGGTGGTAAGTCATTTGTTCATTGGGTGAATATTAGGTGAGATTCTGAATCCCCTCCGAAAAAAAATTCATTATTCAACGTTCAAAATTCTGGAAAATAAAAGAAAAAACTGAAAATAAAAGGAAAAAAGAAGAATGAAGAAAGAAGAGGGGGAAAGAGATGTGGACACACTAACCGGCTGCTCTCACTCTCCTCCATTACCATTCACTTCCCCATAACTCGACAACGATCTCTTCAACTGCCATACCAAAAGAGCCACATAGAGACGATGAAGAATCAAGAAAAGCGGTATTAATCTGTGAATGCCAGAAATTATATGAGATCTCTCACTTCGGTTCGTGTTTTCTCTGCCGATGTTCAGACTAGAACCACAAAAGGTGACAGATGAAAACACACTTCATCCCAAGTTCCTTAATTTTATTTGAATTTTATGGTTGTTGTTGCTAATTTTCTGCTTATGTGTCCATTTATGTATTTCGATCTACTCCAAATGTATGCTGTTTTCACCTTTATTTTGAATTTTTTGCGGTTCGATTCTGTTTTCTCGTCTTGTTTAGCTCAAAATTTGCACCTCATTCTAATCATTATCCAGATCTGTCTTAAGTGACGGAAATTTTGTGCCAAGTTTTGAGTAAAATGTCCTGATTTGTAAGAAACGTATTGGTAATTTTCACAATGCCGACACAATAGCCGCGAATTTTAACTGCAAAGGTTAAATTGACGGATTTTCTACACGATTTTTCGTCTTATTACGACAATTTTCTGAGCCCACACAGCACCGATAAGAGAGAGAAGGAGAAGTGAGTCTGTTGTCTTTTTCATTTGATTTTATTTCTATTTTCTTTTTGTGGTTAAACAAGAATGTCTGTGTTGTTAAATACATTATAGCCACTGGTACTCACAAATGTGAGAAGGAAAGATTTCAATCGATGTAGTGAAGACCACAGCTTTGGTTTAGTTTATTACTGTTAAAGTCTTCTTGGGGGATGCTTCTCCCATGCTTGTAGTTGTTGGTTCGTCTTTCCATGTGAGTCTGAATTTTGGACCATTTGAGAAAAATACAAAACTTGTACTATAATTTATTAGCAAAAAAAATAGGGTAGACCCTCCCGCCGCTCTTGGATTAATAACTATAAACCCATGCCTAAATCAGGTCTTTGGCCCATTCTTGAGGCTAAATAATGTTCAGCAGTCCTGTTATATAATGTCATTGATCTATGATTGTTTTATATTCCCTTAACAATGATGAGGTTGTAATTGGACGGCCATGTCCTATTCTTGCTTTGCCAGAGGAAATTGATGGTTAAGATTCCTTGTTAGGATTTTCCTGGGGTTCAGCTGCTGTTTAGAGGAAGGTGATCCACGGAATGGAGAGTGCTAATGGAGATGTAGCAACGCAGTCGCAGAATGGCTCGGAAGAGAAGATAGTTGTGTCAGTCAGGGTGCGGCCTCTGAATGAGAAGGAGGCAAATAGGAATGATGTTGTTGATTGGGAATGCGTTAATGATAATGCAATCATATACAAGAACAGCTTTGGTCCTGATCGATCATTGTATCCTACTTCCTACACATTTGGTGAGTAACACTTGCTTTAACTTTTCATGGACTTCTGTTTAGTTGGGCTGAAATGTATATGCAATTATTCCATGTTATCATATTTCTGGAATTTAGATACTTTGCTGAGTTTAATTGTTTGTTTTGGTATGTCTATGTTGTTATAGACAGGGTTTTTGGGTTTAATTGCACAACAAGACAGGTTTATGAGGAAGGTGCAAAAGCAGTTGCTCTTTCAGTTGTTGGTGGCATAAACTGTGAGTATATTACTTATACTCAATTTTCTGTTTTCACTGTACTTCCTACCAGTTCATTCACCATCCTGCTTTTTCTGGGGGTTCATTTCTGAACATGTTCTCTGCAGCAAGTGTTTTTGCATATGGGCAAACAAGTAGCGGAAAGACGTACACAATGACTGGAATCACACAATATACAATGGCAGACATATTTGAACATATCCAGAAGGTAAGAGGGAGTTGTTCTTGGCTATCTTTCTTAACAGATCTGTTGACTAATTGAAGATGAATCACATCACTTGTAGCACAAAGAAAGGGAGTTTCTTCTTAAATTTTCTGCTATGGAGATCTATAATGAATCCGTCCGGGACCTCCTTTCACTGGATGTCACTCCACTAAGGCTTCTTGACGATCCTGAGGTGATTTCCACTCAAAATAGAAAGGAATGCTCATGCTTGATATGTTTTATCGTTTTAATATCAATCTATTTTCACAGAGGGGAACTGTTGTTGAGAAACTGACTGAGGAAGCTGTGCATGACTGGAATCACCTGAAAGGGCTTCTTTCCATATGTGAAGGTAAGGTCTACAATTTTCCCTATAGGTCTAATAACAATAGATCTTGGTTACATGATTGTGAACTAGTGGACTGTTTTCCAGCTCAAAGGCAGATAGGGGAGACATTCCTCAATGAATCAAGCTCCAGATCACATCAAATAATCAGATTGGTAAGATTATTATCAATCACACGGCCATCTCTTTCTTTATTGGAAAAACATCCAAGAAATGCTAGAATCCATTTTTCTGAAATTTGAGCAAAAGAGTCAAGATGTTGGTAGCTAAGTCCTTGGGCATCTATGATTAGGATTCAAAAGCTCAGATGGAGTTAAATGACTTATTTTTTCTGATCTATAAAATTTGTTTTTGTAGACAATTGAAAGTTGTGTACGTGATTTTTCTACCAAAGATAAGTCAAGCACCCTTGCTGCTACTGTGGTAAGTATCATGTAAAAGATAGTATGTAATTATTGAGGATGGCCTAGTTCCTGAGATGCTACCTTCTTTTTGCATGCAGAATTTCATTGATCTAGCTGGAAGTGAGCGTGCATCACAGGCACTATCAGCTGGCTCCAGGCTGAAAGAAGGTTCACACATAAATAGAAGCTTACTAACCCTAGGAACTGTGATTCGAAAGCTAAGGTAGAAGATTAATCCTTTCTTGTTTTTTTCGAGTTCATTAACCTTCAAATTTGTTTGAGTTCTGTTTTGTGTAAGGAAATGGCATGCCATTGTTTTATATTAACTCACAATTTAGGACTTGTCTGTTTTTTGTTTTTTTTGTTTTTTTTTTCAGTTCAATTCTATTGGTGATTAATTGTAATGTTGATTTCAGTTTCTTTTAATAAGTAGGCTCCTTCCATTAGGGAATCAGGATTATTTATATGGTGAAAATTGCTAGAACTAAATACCAGAAAAAAATTGATGACTGGAAACTGTCTCACCAGAATGTATTTGTGATTTTTTTTTTTCCAGTGCTACCAGGTACTAAGTAAACCCTTAAAAGGTTTTAAGTACTTTTGCTCTCACTTTTGTTTTTATCTCTCAATTTGTTCGTTTGCTGTCAACACCTTTTTTTCCTTTTAAATTTACTTATGTCAGTCAGTATTTACTTCTTATTTTTTACCGATGCCAAAGCCTTTATTAGTACCACCTTTTTTCTGATTCTGTATAGCAAACAGCCTCATACCGGACTGTCTCAAATTGTAGTGTAAGATGGATGGATGAAGTGTTACTATTTCTGTAATTCTATCTAATGTGCTTCCTTGTGTCGGCTAGCACACAGCCTGTAGCTTCTACTCTTCATTGCTATCTTCAGCATCTTTTCAGTTGTCAGTCATGTTATAATCATCCCCGCTTCATTTTCCAAAGCATAATGGCTTTTTGCAGTAGAAGATATTATCTAGTAGAAGCTCTTCTCACACAAGCTATGTTCTGAACATGCATGTATGCAGCAAAGGAAGAAATGGGCATGTTCCTTACAGAGACTCAAAGCTCACTCGTATACTGCAGTCTTCTTTAGCTGGTAATGCTAGAACTGCAATTATTTGCACCATGAGTCCTGCACGAAGCTATGTTGAGCAGTCTAGAAACACCCTCCTTTTTGCTTGTTGTGCTAAAGAGGTTACTACTAATGCACGGGTTAATCTTGTGATATCTGATAAAGCACTAGTGAAGCAGTTGCAAAGAGAATTGATTAGATTAGAGGATGAGCTAAGACATTCAGGATCTTCTGCTAGATCGGACTCTGCATCTGTACTGAGAGAGAAGGACCTTTTGATAGAACAGGTAATCCTAACCATAGTGATTCACTCCTCTTAGTTATTTATGAATATCCTCACGTGATCTGTGCAATCTCCCTTCTTGCTCATATCTCAAGAAACAAATTCTAAACAGGAAATGATGATAAATATTTTAAATAAAGTACGAGTCTACGTGAAATTCATAGCATTGTACCAAATGACATTAATATAGCATTTACTGGTAAATTTTGGTTATCTGTTTTTCCTGAAGCTAGCCGTGTTTATGTAGAAACACAAGTTACACAGGTTTATTTATCTGTTTCTCTTAATAGTTGGAGAGACAGATTAGAGAACTCACCTTGCAGCGAGATCTTGCTTTATCCAAGATTCAGGATTTGCATATGGAGGTTGAAAATGGGAGAAATCCTAGAGTATGGGTAAACCAGATTTTATTAATTGTGATTATTGTCATTCTTTCCCACTTCAAAGTCCCTTGTTGATCGATCATTTCAACTTCATATACGTAGGTATCTTCACGTCCATCTTATCCGCATCTCCATGTTCGGAAAGAATCTTGGGGTAGCCAAACCTCACACGCATCTACTGTGGCAGATGTTCACTCCAATGATGCTGGTTCCAGAGCAATAGGAACATCTCATTCGTCTGTGAGACTCAACAGGAGCAGCTGTGATGAAAACCACCTGCATTCCGACTTTGAGGAGGATTCTCTGCCCTGCACAGCTATTCAACGAATGTCATTTGAGACTTCATGTGATGCCTCCTCAACTTTGTTGATTGGGACACCCAACTCCATGAAAAAAGATCCTAATCATGTATCTCATGGAACTGAAGATCAAATGGATGGAAGTATAGAAGAGTTTTGCAGGGAAGTTCAATGTATCGAGTCTAAAGAGTTGATAATGAGTAATGAATTAGAGACTAGTTCGGTATCTCCTGAAGAAAGAGGGCAAGCTCTCTCAGTAGGTGTTCCTGAGCATCCAGACACCCTAAACGAGGAACTTGAATCGTCATCTCCGAGACATAATAGGGTATCGAGTCATTGCCGTGCGGATTTTGACAGTTCTAGTGGAAAATCTTCCTCTTGGAATCATAAAAATGGAAGGAGTGAAAGTGAGAAGCTGAACTTTACCGAGAGTAAAACTAGTGAAGCTGCTATCCTATGCACTTCACTTTGTTCACAGAAGGTAGAGACGGATGAGATCAAACACGAGCAGAAAGAGTCACTTGTATCTGAGAAAGATCCAATTGTAAAACTTGAAGATATTCAAATGAAGATCCAGAAACTTAAAAATGATGCTAATAAGGAAATACTACCCCAGGAAACTCCTATATGTTTCCCTTCTATCCACGTTGCTGATGAAATTGATGCACCCGAAGCTGAGGTTTTCACGAAGGGAGTCATTCTGAGCAAAGAAACAACTGCTGATTTAAAGAAAACAGTCAATAAGCAGTGCAAAAAGGAGGTTGCAGATAAATTGGTGAGTATATATATTTCGTTATGTAAGAATTTTGTATCCATTTCTTTTTCGTAATTCATTTTCCGAACATGGGTTCCTTTAAAAAGCATACATTCAATGATTCTACCTCTTGGAACCTTGTTAAATGATTTTGACTTGTATCTTGTTTGACAGGAAGTGGAGCCAGTGGAGAAAATTGACAATTTTATGAGGAATGTGAAGGATGTTGGCTTAGATCCCCAAGATGACTTGGATACTTTGGATTGGGCATCAGATTTCAAGAGAGTCCAGAGAGAGATCATTGATCTTTGGAGTGTTTGTAATGTGTCATTAATATACAGAACCTACTTCTTCTTGCTTTTCAAAGGAGACCCAGCTGACTCCGTTTATATGGAGGTAGAACACCGGAGACTCTCTTTCATTATGGATGCTCTCTCTTCGGGTAATGAGACAATTTTAAACGGGCAGGTGATTTCGCCTAGTTTGAGGTATGCCATTATTCCTCCATCATAGCTTTTGCATTACAAAATGAGCTATCAAGTCTCATTGTCTTGAAAATGTTAAAAAAGCAGTAAGAGGCAGTTGAGCCAGGAGAAGCAGATGCTGAGCAAGCTGTTGCGAAAGAGGCTCTCTAAACAAGTAAGAGAAAGCTTCTATGTTCAATGGGGAATCCGATTGGAATCCAAGAGGAGGAGCTCACAGCTAGTTGAAGGACTATGGACTGAAACCAAAGACATGAATCACATTGAAGAAAGTGCAGATGTAGTTGCAACATTGATCAGGTTCAATAAGAGACAAGTTCGAAAGGAGATGTTTGGGCTTAACCTACTGCCTACTCCAAACAGAAGCAGATCTTATAGCTGGAGACGTAGTCCGACTACTCTGTTATGAGACAAACCGGATGCTAGCTAATTGGTAAGCGAAAACGCCATTTGGTTTCTGCTGCATTCATCTAAATTTCATGTCAATAGGGGGTTTGTGACTGTTTGATGGACCCATATTCTTTTGGAGATTGAAACCTTAGCTGTCTTCTCATGTATCATTAGGTTTAACTACTATTTGACGTAGAGATGTGATCATGTGAATGCGAGGGGATCTGTTCCTCCAGATTTATTCATATTGTTTTAGTATTCTCAACTGCTCACCAAAAGTCTGATGCCAAGTAATTTAAAATCATTTTACATCAGCAGCTTTGACATATATATTGTTGTTAAAATATCACTCATCTTCCTCTATAGAGTAAAATATTATTAGCCACTTTCCAGTGTAGAGAAATGTTAGCCGCAAGATCCAAATCGATCAATAGTAAAAACTGAAAAAGCCAATTTATTGAGGATAATAATGGATAAACACTATAAAAAAAGCTTTCCTTTTTTTTATTTTTTTTTATTTTTTATTTTCCCCTTCTATTTCTTGTTAGAAAAATCACAATTCTCCTATCATCTCCTTTCTCAAGGAGTCTGGACGCTGAGTGTCCTATAAATTCTCTACACTCGTTCCGTGTACGAATATTTGTAAAATATATATTTTTAAAATATTTTTTATTTTGTGTGTATTGATGATATGAGTTAAAATTTAAAATAAATAATTTAGTATTTGTTACCTACTTACAAAAACAATTTCACGATGATAATTGAGGTAAGATATTAACATTTAGGTATGAATATGACATGTTGCATTCTCGTCAATACTTATATTTGTTTCATTTTGTGTTATAACATACGGAATATAAAATATCTTTTTGTAAAATGATATTTTGATATATAACTATATTTTGATTGAGATTTTAGATTTATAATCCGTTTCATCGTGCATTTTAACATAAATATATATTAATATTAAATGAATTTAGGATAATTATATTTTCTTTTATATCCGACGTCATTCCTTGCGGCAACCACTGGAATATTACAGAACGATCTAAAGAGGGTCATAGCTTATTCAACTTGCAGTCAATACATTACCACAACTTGATTTGGTCAATCACCTTTAGTTAGTATTCGTAAAAGTGCATGAATATCATACATGATAATAAGTATATGTCTCTTGTCCGGTCCCCCGGGCTGGGCTGCCCTCCTATACCCAGGGTGGTCTCTCTCATAGGCCGAAGTTCGGTCCTGGTACTCCGCCAGTGAGTCACAGTGAAATCCCGCAGGTAAGCACGGGTGGACTCCCTCAGTCTCTTGGAAAAAAGATAGACATGTTGGTCCGCTGGTGGTGCGGCGGGTCCCAGCAAGGTTAACTCTGTCTGAAATCGCCTAATTGCCTCAATGACTGGGACGTCCTCGAATCCTGCCTCCACGAAGTCCTGGACTCTGTCTCCCCTCCGTGAATCCGGGCAAAAGGTCTCCCTAACAACCTCCATAACCGGCTCGGGTGCAACTACTGCCGGTGCAACTATCTCTGGTGCAACCCTAATCTGAGTCGCTCTCTGCGAGACCTCAGCTGACCCCACAAGGTGCAGGTGTAGGCACTGGTGGGACGGGAGGTGGTGCTCCAGTCCTAAACGCCTCCTCAACGCGTCGTACGTAGTCCCAAAATACGATAGCTTCAACGGACGCTTCCTTGGTCTTGACAGGTGGAGAACCCTGCACCTCAGACCTCAAAACGGTCCTATTCCTAGCCTCGGGAATCATGCTCTCTGTGAAGTCCTCTACGGGGGCCTCCACTGTTGGTGCACCCACAACTGACGGGTCCGCAATGGGAATACGTCCCCGACCTCTCGCGCCTGGAGGTCTCTCTACTCGTTCCTGCCCTCTTAGGACGGTAGGGGGAAGTGGTGGTCTACCCCTGGCGGGTCCTACGTAAGAGGTAGCTCTTGTACGTGCCATCTGATAGCGTATGACGTTTACTTAAGTATCAATGCGTAGGTACTACTTATGATTTCGGTATGATAAACTTCTAATAGCATAAAGGTAAATATGGTCATAATACACATCCAAGGCATACAAGCCCAAAACATTCTAAGGTCGCATACATAGCTAGGTACATACAATATCCACAAACATCCTAAGGTCATACATATATATATATATATATATATATATATATATATATATATATATATATATATGTCATAATATAAGTACATACTTATAATCCAGAGATCTATGTCGCCGAGGTTTGTGGAAGGAGTGGTGGTCCCGTACATTCTAATCCAAACCCGACTCATGCACATGATTTTGAAAACGAAAAGTCAGAAACCGTGCGGGTTCTGTTTATTCTTCATTCGGCCTTTAAAAAGATTGCGAGTGCCATTGTTGTCAACCTAGGGCTCTGATACTACTTTTGTAACCCCAAATCCGCGGGACTCGGGATGCTACAGGCGAGACCTCACAATGGGTCCCGACCCTTAGCTTGACAACAATTTCACCGGACCTTCCAACAAGGCACAAATAAAGGCAAAACTCGAAAACGTTTATAATGTATGCGAGACACTGAAAGGTAAGAATACAACGTGGAAACTCAGCCGAGTCCTCAAAACAACATAACCTGATACGAAGTCTAAACGTACGACAACATCCATGAACAACAATATGAAACATAACCCAAAACTCCCCCGTCCTATAATGTACGGAGACCCCGGCTGTCCACTCCTCCACCTCACTCGGCGGCGTCCCTAACCTGCAAGTCATCTACAACCACGGTTTAAAACCGTTAGCTCATATTCGAAGCATTAGAAAAGCGGTGAAGGCACAAAAACATACATAACACAAAACATAAAACACACAATCCGGTTTATTATCTTTTTATTATTAAGTCGTATCCCGTTCTAATTCAACTTCGGTTTGTGACACGAGAACCACCGTGGTCTCGTCCCGGTCCCCCCTTCCGACAAGAATGGTACGGATGCACCCGACCATATCACCCGTTGGGCCAGTCGCCGAGATCCTCCTAGACTCACTCGGTCGTAGGCAGTGATGTCACCGCCCGTTATCATACACTTGGGCCAACATATACATATAAGGTCGGTGGTCCTAATTACCGGTTTAATTGTTATAACATAACATAAACACACACCACCAAACACACATCAATGCTAATACATAAAATACGAGCTAAGTAAGTCCGGAGACTTACCTCGTCACCAAACCCAAGTCACCACACTCTTGCTTCCCTTAAGGAGGAAGCCCACAACCTGCTCACAAGAGATATGCATATCAATACATACTCACTCTCAAGAAGTCTTAGACTTCACTCTTAGTGATCTATGCAAGATCACCTAACCCTCAAACTAGGAATGCATCCTAGGTCCCAAGTACTCACCACACACTCTCCACACATGAAACAACCCACAACAGTTCATAATTCCACAACATATTAATCCTCAACCAAGGAGGCACAAACTAGCCTAGAAGATCCATCATGCTCACATGCCCATATCCAACAATTCCATCGAGCCTTAAGAGCTCCTAGGTTCACAACCACTAAGTGACATTCTCAAACTACTCTAGGCCATCCTAAGCATGCTACTACATTATTCAACACAGATCTAAGGATGGAACGAAGAGTGAAGGAGAGGAGGGACCTACTGTTGCCGAAACCGCTGCCGCGGAGTCAAGCTGGCACCCCCTGCGGACACAGGAGCCGCCCCGCGGAACTAGGAGCCGCACCCGCGGAGGACTGCGTCGCCTGCCAGGAGCCTCCCCCGCGGTCTTGCCGAGCCGCGTCCGCGCCTGTGCCGAGCAGCACCCGCGTCCGCGCCCGTGCCGAGCCGCGCCCGCGCCTTGTGCCGCGCCACACCCGCGGAAGTGCCGAGCCGCGCCCGCGCCCTTGTCACGCCACACCCGCGGCCTTGCCTTGCCGCTCCCGCGCCCGTCCGCTCCCGCGGCTGTGCTGAGCCGCCCCCACGGGTTCTGCGCAGAACGTCGTCTTCGACTTTGGATCCTTGGCTCCAAAGTCCTTCTTCTCTTGCCGGATCTTCTCCAAACACTCACCACGGGTCTTAGGCACCTCTCCTTGACCTAAACGAGCTAAGAACCTAGACATGCACAAGGGTTGAGCAAAACTCCTCAAGATCTTCCTCCATAGCCATGGATGAAGGAGGAAGGAAGAAGAAGGGAAATAACAACAAGGAAGAGAGGGAAGGGAGAGGGAGAGCTTACCAACAGTTTGAGATCACCTTCTGCAGTCCACAACATGGATCTTCAGCACCAAGGGAGAAGAGAGGCAAAAGAGAGGAGAAGAGATGAGTGTGGAAGAGTGGGAGGGAAACTAACGTGAGGAAGGAGACAAGGAGGAGAGAGGGAAGACAAAAGTCTGAAAAGTGGGTGTGGGGATCAAGGGGTCAGCTGACCTCTTGTCCCTCACACGGACCGAGGGTCGGAAATGACCCCTTGGCATTTTTAACCCGGAACGAAGGGTCGGAACGCGGAAAAAGAGGAAAAATGACGAGTCGGCTCGGGATTTTTCTTAGGAATAAATCCCGGCTCTCGGCATCTCGGGATTATGGAATAACTATAAAGTGCTCTAAGTCCGGAATAAAATTAATAAAATTCCGGGCGTTACACCCACGCAACTGGATATCAACCTAGGTTTATCTCCGCCTCATATCCCAAACCCGGTTCTAACATCTTAAGACAAGACCCTAGTTAGATTAGATGACGCCAGAATGCCTATATAATGCATAGAAGGCTGAACGTTTTTCTCACCTTTAAAATTTATAAACACAATACTTTGTAGTATTTCTTAGCTCGTGGAATCGAGTGGCTCATGTTATCGAGTGCGTTCCTGAGAAGGGAAGGGTGAATAGGTGGAATCATGTTCTTGAGTGCGTGGAATCTCGCTCGCCTAATAGTTTGGATTGTTTTGAGTTGTGTCACTTGGATTGACAAGTTGGTGCTCTCAATCAACTTCAGGCGACTTCTCGTGCTTTGGGGACTATCGTCTTCCCCTTTGTGTGGGATTATAGCGGAAGGTTCCATAATCATTCTTGGTTGTGTGTTAGGGCCTTAGTTTCCCTAGTGTGCTTCAGGTTGCTTCTAGAGTTTGACCAAATCTATCCATCTATTGATCCGTTCACCTCCATCAGATCATTCGGCCATCCGTATCAACTCTCATCAAGCCTTTCATTCCTTCATCCGATCAAACCCTCAGAGTCTTTGGTGTCGAAAGATCGGGACGCAACCACGGTTCATACCCGTATCAAACACCTTGAATGAATAAGGAAAGGGAAAGAGGCATGTAATAACAAAATAGATGAATGATCCAGTGATGGGATGGATGGTAGCTGGATAGATATGGTTAGATAACTTGAAGCAACCAAGAGCACACTAGGGAAACTAAGGCCCTAACACACAACTTGGAATGATTGAAGAAACCTTCCGTTATAATCTCAGACAAAGGGAAGCGATAGTTCCCAAAGCACGAGAAGTCGCCTGAAGTTGATTGAGAGCACCAACTTGCCAATCCAAGTGACACAAATCAAAACAATCCAAGCTGCTTGGCAAACGATAATCCACTAGCTCATGTTTGAATATGATTCCACTCGATTCCACGAGAAAAGTAAATACTGAAAGTATTCGAAGTTTTGTGATTCATAAATTGAATGAGTAAAAAAATGTGTGCCTCCTATCCCTGATATAGGTAGGAGGACGACATCTAGAGGATTTAAAAAATAAGATCTAATGTTCGGCCAAAGCTAATATCGAGGCCGGACTAAAATAAAAGATAAGATCCAATCTAAAAGATATGATCATATATGGGGTTGAACTAACAAACTTAACAAGCCCAAAATAATACAATTAAAAGCGAACGCATAATAATTAACATAAGTCCAAATATGGGCTGAAAATAAAAATAGCTTGTTGGGCCTAATTTAACAACTTAAATTAGTCCAAAATCCTTTTTTCTTCAAGCCTTCTTAACGTAATTCTTGCTCAACACATCCTGATGAATCTCGGTCTTCTGTGTGCTTTTCTTGGCCGAGATTATCATCTAGTTCACCGTGATCATCTTGGCTTATGTAGGTATGATTCTTAGACTGCAGATGTAACACGATTCTTGAGCTTTCTTCTAATGTGCTCCCATCTTAATGTAGCAACTTTCTAGTTCATGCATCTCCCTTCCTAATAGTTGTCACATACGTTTGGTTTGAGCTCTTGTGATTGGTCCTAAAGGAGGTGGATGAGATTCTCCTGCACCATTCTCTCTCTATTGAAAAGATTTGACCTTGAATACAGCATGTCTTCGTCACCATGGAAAGGAGTGAGATCCGCAACATTGAAGGCTGCACTAACTTCATAGTCCTTGGAAGTTCTAAATAATATGCATTATTCCCAATTCTTTTGAGAACCTTAAAATGGCCCATCTCCTCGTGCATCCAACTTGTTCTTTCTCTTGGATGAAAATCGTTCATTCTAAAAATATACCCATACGTGATCTTTGGGCTGGAATACAACACGACATCTCCCTTGATTGGCTCGTGTAGCTACAAATTCTGATTTTTGAATCAAACGGTTCTTGGTCCGTTCATGTAACTTTTTTATGAATTCCACATGTTTTTCTGCTTCAAAATTTTCTTTTTCCCTCATAGGAAAGGGCATAAGGTCAAGTTGGGGTTAAGGGGTTCATTCCATAAACACACTCAAAAGGTGAAAGTTGTGTAGAGGAATGAACTGTTCGATTATATGCAAACTCCACGTGGGCTAGGATATCCTCCCATGCTCGAATATTCCTACGAATGAAGGTCTGTAGAACAGTGGTAAGAGGTCAATTTGTGACCTCAGTCGTCCATCGGTTTAGGGATGACGAGATGTAGAGAATAGAAGTTTGGTGCCAAGCTTTCCCAAAGAGTTCTCCAAAAAGTACTTAGAAACTTTACATCCCTATCACTTACAATGATTTTGGAAATTCCATGTAGCCTTACTATTCCCTAAAGAAAAGATTTGCCACATTGATAGCATCATCCGTCTTGTGATAAGAAATAAAGTGAGTCATCTTGGAGAACTTGTTAACCACAACATAGATAAAATCTCTCCCTTTCTTAGTGAGAGGTAATCCCACAATAAAATCCATGGATATGTCCTCCCAAGGTGCTATAGAGGTAGGAAGTGGCGTGTAGATGACATGTGGTTGTAAGCGAGATTTGGCTTTAAGACGATCCAAACATCGCTTTACTAGGTGCTCAACGTCCTTGAGCATATGGGGCCAAAAGAAATGAACTCTCAAGGTGTGAAGTGGTATGTCTTGTCCCGTCCAAAGTGCCCCATCAATCCTCCTCGACGTGCTTCCTCAGTCAATAATAGTCTAAAAGAGCATCTGGAAATGCATGCCTTGTCTTCTTTAAATAGGAACCCATCAAAGATGTAGAACTTTCCTACGGGCTTCTTGTCTCTGAATTCTTGAAAGGTCTCTCCAAAATCCGGATCAGTGTCATATAGCTCCTTAATATACACAAATCCAAGTACTCTGGAATCTAAAGTAGTCAAAATCGTGTATCTCCGTGACAAAGCATCAACTACAACGTTGTCCTTGCCCTTTTTGTATCTGATCACAAAGGTAAGGGTCTTTAAAAATTCCATCCAGTTACCATGACGCATGTCGAGCTTGTCTTGACTCCTGAAATACTTGAGAGACTCGTGATTGGCATGTAATATGAACTCATTAGGTCATAAGTAATGTTGCCATGTTTTAAGAACTCAGAATAGTGCATACAACTCCTTGTCATACGTGGAGTAGTTTAGAGTGGCTCCTTTCAACTTCTCGGAACTCGACTTTAAAGGGTTTGTAGAAGTCTGGTAAACTTAGTAGAGGTGCCTGCGTGAGTCGCGCCTTCAGCTCTTCGAATACCGTTTTCTACTCTTTTCCCCATATGAATTCGCTCTTCTTCTTTGTAATTTCATTCAAGGGGGCGGCTATAGTGTTGAAATCCTTCACAAATCTGCGGTAAAAACTAGCTAGTCCATGAAAACTTCTAATTTGTGTTGCTGACTTGGGTGTTGGCCAATCCTTGATGGCCTTAATCTTGGCCTCATCTACCTGCAATCGTAGTGAACTCACAACAAAACCCAATAAGGTGACTTGATCAACACATAACTCACATTTCTTAAGGTTTGCATAGAGAAGATAACCACCCCGAATGTCTATCTTAGAGAAGATATGAGCTACGTACAAATCATCTAGCATGTCATTCAGCCGTGGAATTGGATGTCTATACTTGATGGTAAGGTTTTTGATAACCCTACAATCTACACACATCCTCCAACTGCCGTCTTTCTTAGGTACGAAAAGGACAAGTATAACACATGGGCTTAAGATTTCTCGTACATATCCTTTATCCAACAACTCTTGTACGTGTGTTTGAATCTCATGTGTTTCCTGTGGATTCATTCTGTATGCTAGACGGTTGGGTAGGGCCACACCAGGAATAAAATCGATTTGATATTCAATTCTTCTAATCGGTGGTAAGGCAAGTGGTAGTTCCTTTGGAAAGACATCTTGAAACTCAGTCATGACCTGCTGAATTTTTTTGGGTAATAAAAGGTCATAAGATGACTGTAGAATCTCGCCATCCTTTCTTAGAAGCATGAGGTTGGTGTATGAGTCAAGGAAGTCGGTATGGAATGTATCCCAGGACGGGGTGTAGACGTCTTCTTCCGTGCTAGTGGGCGGCAGTTGTATAGAGTCCACGTCGATATCTCGTGGCATTTTCTTGATCAGCGTCGTTATCTCCGCTGGACTCAAGGGTTTAAGTGTGAAAGTAGTGCCTTGGAACTCAAAGGTATATCGATTAGTCCGGCCCTTATGACTCATATCTCTGTCATATTGCCAGGGATGGCCTAATAATAGATGACAAGCATTCACATGAGCGACGTCACATAATGTAACATCCGGAATTTTTATTCCGGACTTAGAGCGTTTTGTAGATCTTCCCACAGGCACGAGGTGCCGAGTGCCGGGATTTATTCCTAAAATCCCGAGCCGACTCGTCGTTTTTCCCTTTTTCTCTTTCCGACCCTTCGTTCCGAGCTGAGGTGACAAGAGGTCATTTCCGACCCCTCGTTCCGAGGTGAGGTGACAAGAGGTCAGCTGACCCCTTCATCCCCTCTCCCCTTTGGCATCCCTTGTCCCCTCTCTCTCTCTCTCCTCTCTTTCACGTTACTCTTTCCTCTCTTCCTCTCTTCTCTCTCTTTGTTCTTCTTTCTTCTTGGGAGCTCTTGCATGTGTGGACTGCGGTAGAGGGAATCCAGATCAAGTGTGGTAAGCTTCTTCCTCTTCCTTCCTTCTCCTTCATTGTTGTTTTTCCTTTCTTCTTCTCTCCTTCATCCATGGCCATGGATGAAGCTCTTGAGAAGCTTTTTCTCTCAAATCCTTGCATGTTTGTGTTCTTAGCTCGATTAAGTTGGGGAGAGGAGTCTAAGATCAATGGTTGGTGTTTGGAGAAGACCCAGCAAGGAGAGGAGGACATTGGAGCCAAGGATCCATAGTCGAAGACGAAGAAGACGGGCTTCTACAGTGAAACCGCGGGGGCGGATCAACAGAGCCGCGGGTGCGGATCCAGGAAACCGCAGGGGCGGCTCCGGCCACCGCAGGGGCGGAGCCAGGCGGCACCAGGAGGCACCAGGCGGCACCAAGAGCCGCAGGGGCGGCGCCAGGAGGCGCCACCAGGCGCAGGGGCGGCTCCAGGAGGCGTCAGAAGGCCGCGGGGGCGGTGACTACTCCGCAGGGGCGTCAACTTGACTCCGCGGCTACGTTTTCTTCAACAGTAGGCTTCTCCTCTCCCTTCCTCTTCATTTCTTCCTTAGTTTTGAAGTTGTATCATGTTAGTAGCATGCCTAGGATGGATCTAGAGTAGCTTGAGATGCCACTTAGTGGTTGTGAACCTAGGAGCCCTTAAGGCTCGATGTAGTTGATGGTTATGAGTATGTTGAGCATGATGGACCTTCTAGGCTAGCTTGTTCCTTCTTGGCTGAGGTTTAAGATCATGTGAGGTTATAAGCTGTTGTGAATTGCTTTCATGTGTTGAGAGTGTGGTGAGTACCTTGGACCCTAGGATGCATTCCTAGCTTGAGGATTATGTGATCTTGCTTAGACCACTAGAGTGAAGTCTAACACTTCTTGAGCGTGAGCATGTATTGATATGCATATCTCTTGTGAGCAGGTTGTGGGCTTCCTCCTTAAGGAAGTGAGAGTGTTGTGATTTGAGTGTGGTGACGAGGTAAGTCTCCGGACTTACTTAGCTCGTATTTTACGTATTAGCATCGATGTGTGTTGGTGGTGTGTGTGTGTTTTATTGTTTATGTTATAAACAACTAAACCGGTAAATAGGACCACCGACTTTATATTATTTTGGCCCAAGTGTATGATAACGGGCGGTGACATCATCTGCCTAGCTCTTGCGATAGTCTAGGAGGTTCTCGGCGACTAGTCCGGGCGGATAGACGGTCGGATGCATCAGTACCATTCCTTGCCGGTAAGTAGGGACCGAGGCGAGACCACGGTGGTTCTCGTGTCACAAACCTAAGTTGAATTAGAACGGGATACGACTTAATAATAAAAAGATAATATACCGGACTTGTGTGTTTTGGAGTATGTGTGTATGTGCCTTCACCTCTTTTCTAATGCTTCGAATATGAGCCAACGGTTTTAAACAGTTTGTGTAGATGACTTGCAGGTTAGGGACGCCGCCGAGTGAGGTGGAGGAGTGGACAACCGGGGTCTCCGTACATTATAGGACGGGGACGTTTTTGGGTTATGTTTTCATATTATTGGATTATGTTGTACGGTTTTAGATTTCCTTATCGGAGTCATGTCGTTTTTAGGACTCGGCTGAGTTTCCACCTTGTATCTTTACATTTCAATTTCTCGCATACATTATAAACGATATTGAGTTTTGCCTTTATTTGTGCCTTATTGGAAAGGTCCGGTGAAATTGTTGAAAGGTTAAGGGTCGGGACCCATTGTGAGGTATCGCCTGTAGCATCCCGAGTCCCGTGGATTTGGAGTGTTACACATAAAATAGTATTTGTATATTTCCCTAGACGGAAACTCCCATTGACTTGCTTATCAACGCTTATCTCTCCCTTTTCATTCAACCAAGAGATGTTGTAAGGTTTCGGTGGGTCAATCAAGGTTACTTGTAGTTTATTAACCATCTCAAGACTAGCAAGATTGCAACAACTACCTCCATCTATGATCATATCACATACCCTATATATCCTTAATAAAACACTTGCTACGAAAGATATTCTCTCTTTGTTCCAAAACTAGATGCCTCATGTTTTCTTCACCTGACATTGGAATTACTCAAGACAGGCAGACACATTAAGATGATCAACTCAAATCTCAAAAGGGAAATGGTTGTTTAAGTGGTGTTTGGGAAAAAAACAAAACTAGACTCGCCTGCAATTTTCTCAACTAAAAACAATTATCCCAATTAAAGACAAGTGTAGCTTGAAAATAAAAGGAAATAGGGTTTAAAGGGACAAAGGGATATGAACAGTGCTCTGTAGGGAACACAAAAGGGATACAAACAAATGAATGAAATATGAAGTAGCCGGGAATATAAACAATATGAACAACCGCAAAAAGAATAACTTAGTCAACAAGTAACGTTTATAAAACTTAGCGCACAACAAAACTCGCCCTACTAGGGTTTAGAGGTGGTGGTTTTGGCAGCTGACGGTGGTTTGGTGGCGGCTCAAGGGTAGTCCGACGGTGATGGACCCGTGGAGGTTCGAACCAACAGAGGTGGTCCCGGTGTGCTGGTCTCGGTTCAACTTCAAGGGTGAGAACCGGTTATGAGTAAAACCGAAAAGGATCTCGGTTCACTTAGGGTTAGGTCTCGGGTGAGTATGGTTAGACCGGTTTTGAAGGGCCATTCTGGGCTGGATTCGAATAGGGGTTCGGGGATGGCTGGGTTCGGTCAAAACAAACCGAGGGTTAGGGTTTTGGGTGAACGGAGGGGGGGAGGGTTAAGATTAGGGTTTTCCGGTGATTAAAGCACCAATTTTGGTGGTGGGGCAGCGGAAGAACATGGTGGAGATGGTGGCGGGTTGAAGGTGGTGGGATGAAGTGATTCAAGAATGAACCGTGGCCAAATAGATCGATCTCGGGTGATATGTCGTGATCTCGTCCGGTATAGGTTTCACGAAGTGAACCGGGGTGGTGAAAGATGGTGGTGATGGTGGTGGTTGGTGGTTTTCCGATCAAGAATGAGAAAAGGATTGAATCTTTGGTTGAGGTATGGGAAGATATAAACAAGCCACAAATAATATTTTTCAAGAAATTGAATTCAGAATTGAAAAGCAGTAAAACAATGAGAATAGTAGACTAACCGTTACAGTTCTTGCTCCGGCGACTCTTTTTGTGTAGAACCTTCTTGACGGATCTTGAAAGCTCTGATTTTTTTTTTTTGTAGATGGATGTGTTGATGGTGGTGATACGAGGTGTTGATCAACACAACTCTGATACCAATTTGATACGGGGTTAGCCGTGAGGTTTCCCTGATCTTTCAACACCAAGACCTTGAATGAATAAGGAAAGGGAAAGAGGCGTGTAATAACAAAATGGATGAATGATCCAATGATGGGGATGGATCATAACTGGATAGATCTGATTAGATAACTTGAAGCAACCAAGAGCACACTAGGGAAACTAAGATCTAATCTTCGGCAGGTGGACGACCTCTAGAGGATTTACAAGATAAGATCTAATCTTCGGGCCAAATCTAATATCAAGGCCGGACTAAAATAAAAGATAACATCAAAACTAAAAGATATGATCATATATGGGGCTGAGCTAACAAACTTAAAAAGCCCAAAATAAAACAATTAAAAACAAGCCTATAATAGTTAACATAAGTCCAAATATGGGCTGAAAATAAAATACTTAGTTGGGCCTAATTTAGCCACTTAAATTAGCCCAAAATCTTTCTTTCTTCAAAGCCTTCTTAAGGTAATTCTTTCTCAACACATCCTGATGAATCTCGGTCTTCCGTGTGCTTATCTCGGCTGAGATTATCATCTTGTTCACCGTGATCATCTTGGCTTATGTAGGTATGATTCTTAGACTACACGTGTAACACCATTCTCGAGCTTTCTTCTAATGCTCCCATCTAATGTAGAAACTTTCCAATTCATGCATCTTCCTACCTAATTGTTCTCCATACGTTTGGCTTGAGCTCTTGTGATTGGTCCTAAAGGAGGTGGTTGAGATGCTCCTGCATCAAAACCAGTTGCATCAAAAGTCTGATTTTTGCACAATCTTGATCAAGATTCGCGTGGAACACACCCTATCCCCGCCTCCACTACTGACCATCACCGGCACCACCTCCTTGGTGTCGCATCTACCGGAAAACCCCGCCGAAACCCCTAGCTGGCACCACCACCACAAAACCGAGCCTTGCTGAACTCTAAACCGTTTTTCCTTCTCTTCGCCAAACCCTAGCCTTGAACCACTCAAATCTGACTCGAACCCATTCCATCTGACCTGGTTCGACTCGAACCCTCGCTCCAACCCCAGAGCCGGCGTGATCCAACCCAGATCAGAACCACACCAACTCAGAACCGAACCCACACCCACAAATTTTAATTGCTTCTTATTCAGTTCCTTGTTCTTAAACCGGACAAAGAGCCCTCACCGTGAGACGAACCACCTCCTGGAACAAGAGCCACTACCTGTCCACTCTAGCTGGACCACCAATAAGCATCCCCGGCCTGCTGAGCCACCTTGCCGCCACTATGGTACATAATAACCCTAAGAAGTGTTTCGGCCTTTTGTTAATTCGTTTGTGTAAATTCCTTTTTTAGCTTCAGTTTATAAAAAAGAAAAAGAAAGAAAAGAGATCAGTTCAGTTCCAAAAAAACAGTATGGAAATTTTTCCGTTTTTTCCGTTACAATTGTTTGTTCATATTGTTTATTGTTCCCGGGCTGTTCCAAAGCTCAGACTTGCCCACATACTTTCTCTGGTGTCCGTTTATCATCATTTGTACATATTGAGTGATGTTCCTGGACTTCTCCGAAGTTGAGATTAGACAATCTTCTATCCCTACATCTACCACATCTTTACCTTATTTTAAGGTTGTTCATTTGTCTTTTATAAGTTATTGTTTTTTATTGAGATTTACAAGAGAGTCTAGTTGTGCTTTTTCCTTTGTTAATTACCACCACTCTAAATAGCCATTTCCCTTTTGAGATCTAAGGTTGATCATCCTATTTGATTGTAGTTTCTGAACGCATTGATCTGTCCTGTTTTGAGGTATTACTTGCAGATTCGTTGTGACCTTCTAAAACCGGCTAAGATAAGCTTGAAGGCGACGAGATAGTGAGGGGATGCGAGAGATACACTTGTGAGGGATAACTTTCTTATTTTTACTAACGTGAAGCGTTTGCTAGATTTGAGTGATGTCTACCGCAAGAAAAGGAGTTCATTACAACGTCCTTGACCACATTATCGTTGATGAGGTCCGAGCCTTCTGTAGGGACACAATAGACGAGTTGGAGCGGATGATCACTGCTCTTGAACGCCGGCTACCAACGGAGGAGTGCAAAGAGAATGTCAAGCAAGTACACCAAGGGAGTACTTCTAACCTATCTTTATCTTTGGGTGATATTAGATCTTGAATCTTGAGCAACAAGAAAATATCTTTTGTAGTAGAAGCACAATTAAGGATAAGGTGTGTTACATAACTATTGATGGAGGTAGTTGCTGTAATATTACTAGTCATGAAATTGTTACTAAATTGCAACTAACCTTATTTGATCACCCAAATCCTTACAAACTCTCTGGGATGAATGAAAATGAAGAAATTAGAGTAGATAAGCAAGTAGACGCGACATTTATTATTAGGTCGGCTTTGGCAATACGATCGATATGTGACTTATAAGGGGCGTACAAATCGCTATGTGTTTGAATTTCAGGGTACTACTTTCACTCTTAAACCGATGAGCCCTGAAGAGATAACCACCATGGTGAATGAACCAGGTCAAGGGCCTGCAACCGAGCACCCTCAACCGGAGACAACGGGATCTGGTGATTTTGAGAAGGAGGAAGAGGAGAAACGAACAACGGCCGAGGAAGAAATAAAAATCAAGGAAAATGAATGATCAAACCAAGCACCACAACCCCCTGTTTCGCCTCCTACAATGCCTATTTGTAGTTGATCGGCTTCACCTTCAGGCAAAGCAGTAATTGGTGTTACAACAACTATGAAAGGGAGTCATTCTACACCTTCTACCTCTGAGGTTAGATGAGCATGAATATGTTGATAACGAGATAGTTGATCAAAAATCTTGTGAGCCTAAGGTTGAGTTTAATGTGCAACATATATTGCATGGTGATTTAATTGATAAAGCATCTTGTGTTCATGTAGTAGCTAATGTTGATTTTAATGAACCTTTTAGGGAGCATGTTTATCATGAAAATTTTATTTCACCTATGGATGAGTACATTGATGATAATCCTCCTATGTTGCATGCTAATTCTGTAGAGGATAAGATTTAGAATGCACCTTCTTTTGAGTTGTACATGTTGATAAGTATGCTGAGTTATTTGAGCCCATTGCTATGAATATTGAACTCATCGATCATATTAATAACCTTGTTGAGTTTATGGGACATTTTAGCAATATTCTTAGTGATAAGGAGTCTATTAATGATGTTATACATCTTGTTTTACATGCTGAATTTATTAAAAGTGTTGCTGAATATTTAGATCCTCATACATTAAATGATGGATCTAGGATGATGATTGATGTTCCTCCTGATTGCATTATTGATGAAGTTATGTCTAGAGATGATCATATACTAGATGACTTGGAGCAGGAAAAGATGAATCCCACACTTGGATGCCACCTTGTAGCATTGCTAGGAAGGACGTCAAGGATTCGTGGACGAATCCTTTTCAAGAAGGGAAAAATGATGCAAGAACATCCCCGGACCTACCATGATCATTGAAACCAGGAGGCATAGAGTGACGAGTACTCTAAGGAGGAGAAGAGGAAGAATTAAAAATATTCCTCAAAGAGTTAACAAGGCCATTTCTAAAAGAGAGATGAAAACCATTTTCAATAAGGCATTGAAGACTATTGATTTGAGATGCGAGATTACATGAAGAACATATGCATGGGAGATATCCATTGAAGTCAAGACCATATGTAAAGCACGAAGGAGAAGTTATGCATGGCCATGCATATGTACATATGAGAAGGGACACAACCATGGATGTTCATGCATGAAGGATATGTATGCATGTACAAGGAGGAGAGTTCAAATGGCTTGCATGAAGTTGCGTGGTAATCCTTATCAAGCTGGACGTTTTTAGCATCTAATTGGGCCTATTTTATTGGTTAGATTTTGCCTTATTTAGATTTTTAATTCAGCCATGTTTAGACATCTTTTTAGGATTTGGGCTTATCTTTTAATTTTCATTATGGGCCTTTTTAGGTTAGAAACTCCAGCCCATGTTTTCATTAAAATCCTAGTTAGATTAGATGACACCCGGATGCCTATATAAGGCATAGAAGTCTGAACGTTTTTCTCACCTTTTGAAATTTATAAACACAATACTTTTTAGTATTTCCTTACTCGTGTAATCGAGTGCCTTCTTGAAAAGAGAAGGGTGAATAGATGAAATCTTGTTCTTGAGCGCGTGAAATCTCCCTCGTCCAACAACTTGGATTGTTTTTGATACGGGGAATCCCGTTTAGGACTTGATCTAGGTGCAATTAACTCTTAAACTCAAAACAAGACACAAAAATGGTGTGAGAATTTGAAATAGAAGAATTGATGATGGCGGAATAGTGAAGTGGAAACAATGGACAGGCAATTGAAACAAGAAGAATGAACCAAGGGAATCAATGGATAGAACCTTGATCAAGTTGATCAAAACCCGTACCCTTGTTCTACCTTAACCCAATCCAAACTACAACCTTACACAAGCTTCAATGGAGAAGCAAGCACAAGGAGGAGGCGAGTGTAGATTTGAAGCACCAATACGTGAGATTGACACGAACAACTCAACCAAGCTAGAACAAACACCTATAAATGTCAATCAAAGGCTCTCTCTTTGATTGATTTTGGGCGTGAGAAAACTAGTACAATCAATGTTTAAAATCTGGAATAACGTTAGCGTGAAAGAGACTAAAGGAGGTTATTTATATGTCTTCCTCTCCTAAACAAAACAAGAAAATAAAATAAACCCCAAAATTACATCATAAAATGTAAGAGCTTTAAGATGTACAAACATTGTCTTAAAACAAAAAATATCATTAGGCACTCTTCGGTTGGGGTGAGCAGCGGATCGATCCGATCCGAATAACCGGATATCCGAATAGAAATTTTCATAAAACCCCGATCCGAATCTTATCCGTATCCGGCTGGATATCCGGCACTTTTTCCCGGATCGGATCGGATAATTATTCGCGTATATCCGACTGATCCGTTTGATCCGAATTCCAAAATATACTATCCGAAAATGATTTTTACCTGGATCGGATCGGATCGGATCGAATTATCCACGGATATCCGAATGATCCATTTTATCCGAATGACTTTGTTTGACTTGTTTGATCCGAAAATGAATTTATCCGGATCCGGATATCCGACTGATCCTGTTTGATTCGAACATGTATTAGCTACTTTGTTTAACACTAAATGTAATTAAAAAACAATTCTAAGACACAAAACAAAAGCTAAATAAAAATGTTAAATATATAGATATGATTATCAAAAGAAGATTAAAGTACATTGTGATAAGAAAATAAAAATAAGGTTTTTAAAACAATTGACATATCTAATTTTAGACTTTATAACTACTTCATAAAATACAAAATAAAAAAGATTGAGAATGCTAAAGTAAAATTAAACAATTTAATCTTGATAATTATTTAATTTTTTTAGTCTTGAAAACATTAATAAATAGAAAATGTTATCATTAATATTATCAAAGTCAATTAACTTATTTTTAAGGTAATAAAATATAATTGATTGTAATTTCATTAAAAATATTATGATTAAGAAATTGCACAAGAAAAACGATATTGATCTAAAATTAATATAATATGAAACTTTTTTTATACTTTAAAACGAAATTTTTTTTATATATACATACATATATAGACGGTTTCATTAAATGAGACGATCTTATAATAAAAGGTTGATTTGCTAAGAACAAATGACTAAAGTTATAGTTGTCTTAATCATCATTACTTATATTATTCAGAAACTTATTTTCAAGACTTTAACACATATCTTATGTCTAACATTGTTAAAAGAGTTAGATTTTTAAAACATCATTATACAAACTTATATTAATACATATCTTATTTTTAATACTTTCTTATTTTTAAGGAAAATTCTGAAACGCCCTAAAACAAGGTGCGTTTTATTTAAATACATTTCATGATATCATTATTATTTTCATATCATAAACTTAAATTTTTATTCAAGATATGTTCATATTATAAAATTTAATAAGTACGTATATACATATATATTCAATAAAGTAAATGAATTTTGATTTTTCCGTAAATTATTTACGGAAAAGTTTATAAAATATTCCGATCCGTTACGGCATTCACGGAATTATTTTAATGGATTTCCGTTTATTTTATTTTATTTTTATTCTTTTATTTCATTAATTTATATATTTATTTATTTTTTCTTTTATCAAATCGCTTTCTTTTCCTTATTTTCCCTCCCGGGCCTGCGCCAGCTGGCGCCTTCCTTCTTCCCTGCTCCCGGGCCGCCTGACTCCTTCTTTCTCTCCTTCTCCACGCTAACCTCTCCCAGTTGTTGCTATCCCTGCGCCTAGCCTAGCCTTTCACCTCTGCACCACACCTCCCTCACTCACCACTCACCTTTCTCTCTCTGCCGGCCGACCCCTCGCTCCTTTCACCCTCTTCTCCACGCTAACCCTCTCCCAGCTCCTCCTAGCCTGCACCCCTCTTGGCGGACCCCTCGTTCCTCTCGTCCCTCTCCTCCCTATCTCCCCACTCTTCGTCACCCCTCTGCATACTCAACCCGGTCATCTTCACCTTCCATCTCCCTTCACCTCTTTACACTTGTTATCTCTCTTCTCTTCGCCTCCACCGACCCCTCACCACCCTGCACCACCATCGCACCCTCATCTCTCCCGCCTCTGCTCAGCCATCCATTTCTCCGGCCTCTTCTCTGCAACACCTCACCACTATCTCTTCTCTGTCGCTCTCACCTTCATCTCCTTCACTCACCACCTCTCTACCATCCCTCCTCCACTGTCTGTTTTCCCCCGTTTCACTTCCTTTCTTCACCGTTGCTCTCACTCCGAACACTCCACCACCACTCTCTCCTTCCTGCGGCACCACCTTCCTCCTCGAGCACGCCGGAAACGCCACCACCCCACTCCTCCATCACTCTTCTTCCTCTGCTCTCTTCTCGATCGAGCTCGGGAAAGGACCACGGTCGCCGGAGGAGCTTGCCACCGTCAGGCTCGCCTCTCCCTGGGCTGTCGAGGAAGCACCATCACCGCCCCTGCCACTGTCGGAGTCGCCGGGATACACTGCAGAGCCGCCACCTTTCTTCTCCTCTTTTCGCAGTCGGGGCACCCTCAATTCAGGGTAAATTGCAAAAACCCTCCCAACCTTTTTATTTCGGTTTTTGCCCAGGTTCCCAATTCTTGCATTTTTTTGCCCTCGAATAGTTATTTACGAATTATGGCCAACATTTTATATACAGTTTATAACCCATATTTTATGTTTTAGTATTTTTGCCCTCTGACGAATTATTTACAGATTTTAGGCATAGTTTTAAATTACAGAAATAGCCCAGATTTTTGGATTTTGCCAAAAATGCCCAGAAATGCTATTACAAGTTTCAGCTGAAATGTTAATATATATAATGTACCCAATACTTTCTAAAATTGTGTTTTAACCCCATAAAATATTATTAATGATTTTTATCCTTAAGTTTTAATTATCAAAATGACTCTATAATTATATATATTATGTTTAGTGCCCAAATTTAGCTTGTAGAGCTAAATTTGTTAGCTTTGGTGTTTAGATCCAGTTTTATACTTGGGAATGGTCTAGCAAGTCGAAGTTTGGCAACCGTCCTCGGCTTTCGTCATTCGACGTCAAGTAAGCTCCCTTGAAACCCTTGGTTAAATCTTGCATAGTTAGAATCGAATTGGAATCTAGAACGTAATATGCTTAGTCGGAATTCTAGGTTCTTACTCGACTTTGGATAACGGATTTTGGACAAACCCTAGGAGAAGTGAAACCGAACTCGAGTTGGAATTAGGTAAGTCACTTCTACACCTATTAGACGGTGTCGTGATTTTTATAGAATGTAGAGATATTGATTATGCGTTTTTACTTGCCTAGGTTGTTTGACGATATTGATTGACGTTGTTGGTTTGGCTTGTAAGCCATTACTTGATTACCGAGGCAAGTACCTGTGAGCTGTTTATATTAACATGATTAAGTTTAAGTTCATATATTATAGCATGCTTGATTGACGTACTTGATTATTATTCCGAATCATGCTTTAAAATGCTTTAAGAGGAATGAGTTGATATGTATGTGTTTATGGATTGAAAGCATGATAGTTATGGTTGAGTTGTTTGGATTTTAGACATGATATGTGTATTTCGAGTTATGGCATTTCAAAAGAGTTATACTTGTGAATTGAGGAGGATTTGATCTACTTGACCTTTGGAATGAGTGACTTTTACCATACTCGTATGAGAGATATTTCGGTCCTATGACCATAGCGGGCTACGCCTTACGTATTCAGTGGTCTATGACTACGGTGACATCATTGTCGGCGTTATTATGGTTTTTCATGTTTTTCTACACTCCTCGGTTGAGGTGAGTCATGTTTCATTAATACATGATTTGAGCGGGCCGTTGTAGTGGCCGACCATTGTCGTGATTGACGTGGACTCACCTGATCCGTGATTGCCGTGCTCATCCCCTGGTCGGGTTTCTAGGAGGTACCTTTGTGTTCAATATAGCTTGGACATGCTTTTAAAATAAAATAAAATTTTTGAGTTTTGAATAAGATTTCTAAAGTAAAAATGCTCAAATATGTTTGGATATGATTACTTAGATGTTTGCATGATGAGTTGAGGAAGGGACAAGTGTTGCTTCGTTATCCTTTCGGTCTTTTGGTTGATTATGAGATTCACACATGCTAGTTCATTGAGATTATGATTACTGAGTTGATATGATTTTTGATTCCGTTGAGTTTGATGTAGTTCTTTTGATATGATGTTGATTTGAATATTCTGAAGATGCTTATAAGTTATTTTGAGACTTGATGATTTTTACCCCATGATCATATATGTACCTTGCTCATGTAATTGCTTAGTCTATGTGGAAGACTAACCCCACTACGGTGGGGCTGGTTATGTTTTTGACATAATCAGGTACAGGTACAGGACCAGTTCAGGAGCATGGAGGTCAGGAACCCTAGAGAGAGTTTGTGGGTTGAGCTTGGGATGGGTTGTTACCGTAGTAATTGGCTTTGATTCCCGTTTTTGGTGTTTTGGATTGTTATGAGTTAGACTCCTTTTTGCTAACCTTGGGATGGACCCTTGTGGTTGTGTTGTTATGGTTAGGAACCTTTAAGGTTGTCGTCTTAGGACGTCCTTTGGATTTTCTTATTTTGTATGTGGTCTAGTCATGCTTGAATGATTTCATATTATCCTCGGTCTCTTATTTGGATTCTCTTAGCCTTAAGGAGCCCTCGTCCGGGGCTCCTGGCGCTGTGACGTCTATCCCGTTTTGGGGGCGTTACAAATTCCTCATGGTGTCCATGAGGAATTGTAATTTTTATTTGGTAACCAATTGTTTTTGGAATTCCTTTTGGTGCCCACAAAGGTTTTGTTTAACTATTCTCCATGTCCATTCTCTTATTTTCCATCCAATTTTCCATCCAAGATGTTAAGTGATATAATTAATTATAAACTAGTTTCAATTAATAAAGACAAAAATAAATTTATTTTAAAACAATTCTATTTTTAAAACAAATCAATGTTATTTAATTTAATTAAGGTGGGCTTTAGTGAAGATTTTAAATTGGACCATGCAAAATATTTAACAACATTAACAAGATATTTAATAAGTAACTTAATTTAAATAGTTGATCAACAAATAAAATAATACACTAAACAATAAATAGATATATTTATAATTTTGCTAGAATATACTTTGTACATTTAAATTTCTAATATATTTAATTGCTAATAAATTATGACTAAGATACTTTTTTATTAAGGTAATACCCTTTTTATTATTTTATTTGTTGATCATTCTAATTACTTAAATTAAGTTACTTATTAATTATCTCCTTAATATTGTTAAAATTTATGCATAGTCCGATTTAAAATATTCACTAAAACTCAAATTGATTAGATTAAATAAATTTGATTTGTTTTGAAAATGAATTTTATTTTGTTTAAATTTATTGTAACTAATTTTATCTTATAATAACTTAACATTGTTGGATGGAGTATGTGTGAATGGGCATGAAGATTAGTTAAACAAAATCTTGTGGGCACCATAGGGAATTCCAAAAATAATTGGTTACCAAATGGGAATTACATAAAGAGAAACTTATATTTAAGAGAAAATATGAGCATATATATTAATCATATTTATAAACTTATATATGCTAGAACGACATAAACTTATATTAAATGATTATTATGAACATTTGTTAGTTTAAACGAGATTAACTTATGATAAAATACATTATCGAGACTAGCTTGTACATATATAGGTTATTAAGTAGTAAACAAAGACATAATCATATTTATAAACATATATACGTTATAACGACATCAACTTTTATTAAAAGATTTTTATGAACATTTGTTAATTTAAACGAGATCAACTTATGATAAAATACTGTAACGTCCGGGAATTTTATTCCGGACTTAGAGCGTTTTGTGGATCTTTCCCGAGTATTTATTTTGTTTTGGGTACGTTCACGTATGTCCGTATTTTAATTTTGTAAAACGTCGAAAAAGTTTCCCGAGTCAAAATAATTCCGGTTCCGGTTTATTCCAATAGAGTGTATCCCCTCTTCGGGTTACTTTCTCCTATTTTAAATTATTTATTTATTTATTTATTTATTTATCCTTTTATTTATTTTTTCTTTCTTCTCTTTTTCTTTTGGGAGCTGCTTCTTCCCGCTCACCCTCCACGCCTAGCTCATCCACCCGTAGCACCCCGAGTCCTGCGGATTTGGGGTGTTACAAAAGTGGTATCAGAGCCCTAGGTAGACAACAATGACACTCGCAATCATTTTAAAGGCCGAATGAGGTATAAAACAGAACCCCTACGGGTTCTGACTTTTCGTTTTCAAAATCATATGCATGAGTCGGGTTTGGGTTAGAATGTACGGGACCACCACTCCTTCCGCAAACCTCGGCGACATAGATCTCTGGATTAGTAATAGGTATATATATAGTTATATATATTTATGACCTTAGGATGTTTGTGGATATTGTATGTACCTAGCTATGTATGCGACCTTAGGATGTTTGGGCTTGCATGCCTTGGATGTGTATTATGATCATGTTATCTTTATGCTTTTAGAAGTTTATTATACCGAATTTACAAGTAGTACCTACACATTTATACTTAAGTAAACGTCATACGAAATCAGATGGCACGTACGAGAGCTACCGCTTACGTGGGACCCGCCAGGGGTAGACCACCAATTCCCCCTACCGCTCCAAGAGGGCGGGGACGAGTAGGAAGACCTCCAGGTACGAGAGGTAGAGGTCGGGGACGCATCCCCATTGCGGACCCACCAGTTGTAGGTGCACCAGCAGCAGAGGCCCCAGTAGAGGAGGTCGTAGAGAGCATCGTTCCCGAGGCTAGGGATAAGACCGTGGTGAGGTTCGGGGCGCAGGGTTCTCCATCTGGCAGGACTGGAGGAGCGGCGGTAGGAGCGACTGTGTTTGGAGATTATGTACGACGGGTAGAGGAGGCATTCAGGACTAGAGCACCACCCCCGGCACCACCGGTGCCTGCACCTGCACCATCGAGATCAGCTGAGGTCACACAGAGGGTGACCCAGATTCGGGTTGCACCAGAGATAGTTGCACCGGCAGTGGTTGCACCCGAGCCAGTTGTGGAGGTTGCTCGGCCGAGAGACGAGTTGAGGTCTCCGAGACCTGATTTCTGGTTGAAGGCTTTCAACCAGCTGCATGTACCCTACTTCGACGGGAAGGTAGGGTTAGAGGTGGAGCACTGGATTGGGCACGTAGAGTCAGCTTTAGAGGCGATCCGTTGCTTAGAGGAGTGGCAGGTTGAGATAGTCCAGACCCTGTTCCGAGAGCAGGCCCAGTACCGGTGGAGGACAGTTAGAGGCGGTGTGACCAGGATGGATCAACTACTGAGCCTCGTTAGGGAGACCTTTTGCCCAGCTTCACTGAGGAGTGACAAAGTCCAGGATTTCCTGGAGGCAGGATTCGAGGATGTCCCAGTCATTGAGGCGATTAGGCGATTCCGGGCGGAGTTAGCCTTACTGGGACCCTCTGCACCCCAGCAGACCAGCATGTCTATCTCTTTTCCAAGAGACTGAGGGAGTCCACCCGTGCTTACCTTGTGGGATTCCGTTGTACCTCACTGGCGGAGTACCAGGACCGGGCTTCGGCCTATGATAGAGACCGCCCTGGGTCTAAGAGAGCAGCACAGTCCGGGGGACCGGACAAGAGACAGAGGACGGCATCTGCTGGTTCAGGGGCCGGAGTAGCAGGTCAGGGACGTAGCCAGACCCCGGGACGTTCCGGTCCTCAGACGTCGAGACAGACATCAGACGGGGGACGTCAGTGCTACAGTTGTGGAGGGTTTGGACACACGAAGAATACATGTAGGAAGCCGCCAGTGGCTTGCTTCACTTGTGGTCAAATGGGTCACCGAGCTGCTTTTTGCCGTAGGGGCAAGTCCCAGTCACAGCAGGGTTCTTCGCCTGCTGGCATAGCAGGGGGCAGTCAGAGGCCGCCACAGTATCAGTCACAGGGCTCTCAGCAGAGGGGCCAGGGTCAGGGTCAGACTCGTATTCAGGGATCAGCTCAGGGACAGGGCCGAGGTAGAGGCCGTGGTGGAGGTACCCAAGAGACCAGAGGCACACATGCTAGGGTATTTGAGCTGAGGAGTGCCGTTGATCTTCCAGCGCCGGCAGCCCCATGTACCATTCAGATTCACGGCTTTTCAGTCCGAGTTTTATTTGATACGGGTGCTACACACTCTTTTATATCCGATGATTGTGTAGCTAGGTTGTCCTTAGCTACGGTAGAGGGGAGACCCTTTATTATAGGGTTACCCGATGGAGGTAGGGTGAGTGGTACCCGAGAGGTACGCGGTTGTCCCATTCGTTTGGGAAACCGAGATTGGTTGGCCGACTTCTTTGTCATGCACCTAGTGCATGAAGAAGTCATCCTTTGGATGGATTGGATGGACCGCCATCATGCCATTTTAGACATCATCCGGAGGACCGTGACGATTTCCACGGAGACGGGGCACGAGGTGATTTTCCGAGGTTGGGACCTCGGGAAGGCCGGTACAGTCATTAGCGCGGTTCGAGCTGCTAGACTTATCGGGCAGGGATGCGAGGCCTTCTGGTGCTATGCCATGAAGGAGGAGGAGTCGGGACCATCACTAGAGGAGATCCCTGTGGCATGCGAGTTCGAGGACGTTTTCGGGGAGCCACCTGGGCTACCACCGCAGAGGAGCGTTGACTTTGCTATTGAGTTAGAGCCCGGCACGAGGCCGATCTCCAAGGCTCCATACCGCATGACGCCGATCGAGATGATGGAGTTGAAGAAGCAGTTCGAGGAGTTAGCCGAGAGGGGTTTCATACGCCCGAGCGTTTCCCCTTGGGGTGCACCGGTCCTCTTCGTTAGGAAGAAGGACGGATCTTTGAGGCTATGCATTGATTACCGGGAGTTGAACAAAGTCACCATCAAGAACAAGTACCCGTTACCGCATATTGATGATTTGTTGGACCAGTTGCAGGGAGCCTCCGTATTTTCACGTATCGATTTGAGGTCGGGATATCACCAGCTTAGGGTGAGAGAGGAGGACGTGCCGAAGACGGCATTCAAGACGAGGTACGGCCATTACGAGTTTGTCGTGATGCCATTCGGGCTCACGAATGCACCCGCCGTCTTCATGGAGTTGATGAACGGCATCTTCATCAACTTCTTGGACCAGTTCGTAGTGGTATTCATTGACAACATCTTAGTCTACTCCCGGAGTAGGGAGGAGCATGAGGGACACCTGAGGACGGTGCTTGGAGTCCTCCGGGATAGAGAGCTTTACGCGAAGCTCTCTAAGTGTGAGTTTTGGATGTCCGAGGTGACATTTTTGGGACATATAGTTTCCGCCGAGGGTGTCATGGTCGACCCGGCGAAGATAGAGTCTGTTTCCTCATGGCCGCCTCCTAGGACGGTTAAGGAGGTGCGCAGTTTCTTGGGCTTAGCGGGATACTACCGCCGTTTTGTTGAGGGATTCTCCGTGATTGCACGACCTCTCACTTCCTTGCTGAGGAAGTCTACCCGGTTCGTTTGGTCCGAGCCTTGCCAACGCAATTTCGAGGAGCTGAAGAGGAGGTTGACCTCCGCTCCTGTGTTAGCCCAGCTTGAGGGCGTAGAGGAGTTTGTGGTTTATAGTGACGCCTCCAAGCTAGGCTTGGGGTGCGTCTTGATGCAGAGATGTAGGGTTATTGCGTACGCTTCTCGGCAGCTGAAGCCGTACGAGGAGAACTACTCTACCCATGATCTCGAACTAGCGGCAGTGATTCACGCCCTGAAGATCTGACGACACTACTTGTATGGGGCTACGTGCCAGATCTTCACAGACCATAAGAGTCTGAAGTATATATTCACTCAGCGGGAGTTGAATAACCGCCAGAGGAGGTGGCTGGAGCTCATTAAGGACTTTGACTTGGAGATTTTGTACCATCCCGGGAAGGCGAACGTAGTCGCCAATGCTTTGAGTAGGAGGACACCTCGGGAGGAAGTGATAGCTCGGCTTACGGTTCAGCCTCAGCTGCAGAGGGATTTGGTGAGTTTGGAGTTGGATATCCGGTTCCCGGGTACGGACTATCGTTTGACCGAGTTAGAGGTATTACCTGACCTGTCCGGTGAGATTTTGTAGAAGCAGGAGAGATGTCCCATTTTGATGAGGATCCGGAACAGGATGTCCCGAGGAGAGGCACCGCAGTTTGTCATGGGAGCAGACGGGCTATTGAGACGTCAGGGACGTATTTGTGTACTGTCGGATCAGGAGCTGAGAGAGCGGATTTTGCATGAGGCCCATTCCACACCTTACTCGGTGCACTCAGGCGCGAGTAAGATGTACTAGGTATGTGGCCTGATGCGCGACCTGCCAGCAGGTCAAGATCGACCACCAAAGACCCGGAGGAGAGCTTCACCCACTGCCCGTGCCGCAGTGGAAGTGGGAGGACATATCCATGGACTTCGTGACCAGTCTGAGACCGAGTAGGAGCTTTGATGCGATATGGGTGGTAGTAGACCGGTTGACGAAGACCGCACGTTTCATTCCTATACGGGAGACGTGGCCGGTGAGTCGTTTAGCCGAGGAGTTCACCCGTCAGATTATGAGACTACATGGAGTACCGAGGACCATCATCTCGGACAGGGACGGGCGTTTTACCTCGAGGTTCTGGCAGCAGGTGCACGCCGCCCTAGGTTCGAGTCTCCATTTCACCACCTCATACCATCCTCAGACCGACGGTCAGTCAGAGCGGACTATTCAGACATTAGAGGATATGCTACGAGCATGTGTACTAGACTGGGGTCAAGGTATGGCCAGATCACCTTCCGTTGGTCGAGTTTTCGTATAATAACAGCTGGCACGCGTCGATTGGGATGGCACCGTATGAGGCATTGTATGGACGGAGATGCCGTACTCCCTTATGTTGGGATGAGCCGGGGAGTTCTAGCGTTGTAGCTCCAGATCAGGTACAAGACGACATGGCTAGAGTTTCCTTGATCCGAGAGAGGATGTTGGCCGCGCAGAGCCGTCAGAGGTCGTATGCGGATAGGAGGCGTAGACCTCTCGAGTTCAGGGTAGGAGCTCAGGTGTGGTTGAGGGTATCACCGACGCGGGGCGTCAGGCGATTCGGCATTAAGGGGAAGTTAAGCCCCCGATATGTCGGTCCATTCGAGATCTTGGAGAGAGTCGGTGAGGTGGCATACCGGTTAGCATTGCCACCAAGGTTAGAGGGTATACATCAAGTATTTCATGTCTCTCAGCTGAGAGAGTACATACACGACCCGAGACACATCATCAGTCATGAGGACCTAGTGGTCGAGCCGGACCACACTTTCGCAGAGCACCCGATAGCGGTCTTAGAGCGGAGTACGAGACGCCTTCGATCGAAGGAGATACCGATGCTGAGAGTGCAGTGGTCGAGGAGAGGAGCCGATGAGGCTACATGGGAGACGGAGGATAGTATCCGGAGGAACTATCCCGAGTTTTATGCAGACCTAGCGACATCGATCGGACCGTCGGGTTAGTCCCGAGATCTTCCTTGTTGCTTTATATGTTATGTGATTTTGTTTGAGTTATGAGTACCTTGCGAGGCCGTGATATGATTTCTATACGTAGACTTGGTTTAGAGCCGATAGTGTACCTTTTATAAGTTCTACAGGGTTACGAGACGGGTATGTTGGAGAGTGTTGGGTTTAGCATGTTTTGGGACAAAACTTATTTTTAGGGGGGGTTAGTTGTAACGTCCGGGAATTTTATTCCGGACTTAGAGCGTTTTGTGGATCTTTCCCGAGTATTTATTTTGTTTTGGGTACGTTCACGTATGTCCGTATTTTAATTTCGTAAAACGTCGGAAAAGTTTCCCGAGTCAAAATAATTCCGGTTCCGGTTTATTCCAATAGAGTGTATCCCCTCTTCGGGTTACTTTCTCCTATTTTAAATTATTTATTTATTTCTTTATTTATTCTTTTGTTTCTTTTTTCTTTCTTCTCTTTTTTTTTTTGGGAGCTGCTTCTTCCCGCTCACCCTCCACGCCTAGCTCAACCGCCCGTAGCACCCCGAGTCCCGCGGATTTGGGGTGTTACAAATACATTATCGAGATTAACTTGTACATATATGAGTTATTAATTTGTAAACAAAGACATAATCATACTTATAAACATATACATGTTAGAACGAATTATTATCCAGGATATCCGGATGATCCGTTTTATCCGAATGACTTTGTTTGATCCGAAAATGAATTTATCCGGATCCGGATATCCGACTGATCCGTTTGATTCGAACATGTATTAGCTACTTTGTTTAACACTAAATGTAATTAAAAAACAATTCCAAGACACAAAACAAAAGCTAAATAAATATGTTAATTATATAGATATGATTATCAAAAGAAGATTAAAGTACATTGTGATAAGAAAGTAAAAATAAGGTTTTTAAAACAATTGACATATCTAATTTTACCCTTTATAACTACTTCATAAAATACAAAATTAAAAAAAAAGAGAATGCTAAAGTAAAAGTAAACAATTTAATCTTGCTAAATATTTAATTTTTTTAGTCTTGAAAACATTAATAAATAGAAAATGTTATCATTAATATTATCTGTAACACCCCAAATCCGTAGGACTCGAGATGCTACTGGGTTAGGATCTAACAATGGATCATGATCCTAACTTGACAACAAGTTCATTGAATCTTACAACAAGGCACCAATAGATTAAAACAAAACATAAAATTGATATGTCTATATATATATATATATATATATATATATATATAGACATATCAAAAAGGATGATACAGAGTACTGTTGAGTACAAAGTCAAACAGAAATCCGTACAATAATAATAACCCAAAATCCCACGATATAGCCCAGTGTACGAAACCCTCAACAGATCACCCCTCTGGATCACTCTGCAGCTCTCCTAACCTGCAAGGATCTACAACACGGTATAAAACCGTTAGCTAACCATACACATATATAAGAAGATGCTAGAGCACAAACACATATCAATAATATTAACACATCATCATGATATCACACATTAACCCGGTTTATTATCTTTAATAAGTCCAACACTCAATCGTATAAGATGTATATGAGTATACGTGACACGAGGAATGTATATAACCCTCGCCTCTGCGTGCAATAGCTAGCTGGAGTGGTATCAGCGCACTTTCCCGTATACCATATGGAGTGGTAGGTGCCCTTCCTGTATACCAGAACTAACTAGCTTACAGAGAACTTCCCAGACTCCACTACGGGATGAAAGGTAAGTTGTCACAGCCACTACAATGGGCGGTCAATATAACATAGGTCGGTAATGAACCATATCGCATGCTACAAAGCATATAACAAACACCACTCAAGCATACATCCAATATAAGGATAGTAGCTAAGTAAGTCCTATGGACTTACCTCAATCTCAGAAGTCGTATCACTACGATCAACTCTCACTCAGGTCCACTCCAAACTGGAGGACAACACGGCATATACAAGGCATATATATATATATATATTAAACTCCCCACACAAAGGGGTCACATCTAGACCCAAGGGAACCACAAGGATCATGTCCAACTCGTAAACCTCAAAGACGTAACCGGCATATCTATATCATATCCATCAACATCCGATACCTAGCATGCTACTAGTTCCCTCATACTAGGAAAGGAAAGGAGCTACCCCACTATAGGTAGTCCCGGGACAAGACGCACCTGCGTGATCAAGGGACGCAAGAGCGGAACAGGTAACCCGCAGGCGCGACAGGGAGCAGCCGCAGGCGCGGTGACAAGGGACGCAGGCAAGGCGCGGGCGCTGCGGCACGGCTTCCGCAGGGGCGGCGGCTTCTAGGCGCGGGGGCGGCGTCTGTGCAGAACATGAACCCGCGATTCCTCTTCGGCTCTTCTCGTGATCAAATCACGTCTCCACAGTTGTGATCATCCAAGGAAGTACAGAACATACTCTCAACTGGCCTTTGAAGCTCAGCAAACATACACACAACATCCAGCAACACTAAGCCACACCATACTCTAGCAAACTCCAAGAGATTCTCAAGCAAAATCAAGGGAAGGGATGAAGAAGCAAGAAGGATGTAGGAAGGGCTTGAGTGGAATAAGAAGTGAAGTGAAATCCTTGCTCAGCAAGGTAAGAAGTAAGGGAAAGGGTAAAGCACGGGTCAAAGGAGTCAACAAAACCAGCTGCAGCCGCCGGAAACCGCAGGGGCGGTTCCCTGAGCCGCAAGGGCGGAAACCCGCAGGGGCGGCAGTCAAGCCCGCGGGTGCGGAAAGGCTAAACTCGGCCAAAGCCAATCTCGGCTAAGGTCCAATCTCGGTCCGAAAGACTAAGGCTCTTACATCTCACCCCCCTAAAAACAAGTTTCGTCCCGAAACTTGTAAAATCCTCAAACCACTCGGACTCATAAGCCGAGGTATAACTCTCTCTATAACCTCAAACATAAGCATGGAGGAAATCATCAACTCCAGCAACAAAACACTATCCAAGGCATAGAGGAAAACCATCTCTAGCCAAACCATAACACATCACAAGGCATAGAGGAATCACATATCTAGTCGTATCATACTTATAACAGAAAGGCATGGAGGAAAAACATCTCCAGCTACACTATATCCATCAAAATAGCATGGAGGAATAACATCTCCAACTGAATCCTAAACGTATCACAATAGCATGGAGGAAAGAGCCATCTCCAGCTATAAACAAGAATCATACTAGCATAACAAGATCTAATAAGATCATATATCACATAAAAGCTAGTATGAAAATAAACACATCATAGCATATAAGCATATAAGGTCTAGGGTGGATGTCCCTTTTACTTAGCTTTGATTGAAATTAAACACAAGTATAGTATTTTTTCTCTTCTAGCCCATATTCTTCTCGTGGAATCGAGACACCTTACTGTGTGAGCGGAATCCGTTTGCACAGCAACTTTGGCGCTGTTTTGAGTTGTGTCACTTGGATTGGCAAGTTGGTGCTCTCAATCATCTACGGGTGACTTCTCGTGCTTTGGGGACAATCGCTTTCCCCTCTATGTGAGATTATAGAGGAAGGGCTTCTTCAAGTCATTCCAAGTTGTGTGTTAGGGCATTTGTTTCCTTATCGTGCTCTTGGTTGCCTTAAGGGTTCGACCAGATCTATCCATCTATCGATCCTTCACAATCATTGGATCATTCCTCCATCTTTTTATTTCAAGTTTCTGTAACACCCCAAATCCGCGGGACTCGGGGTGCTACGGGCGAGACCTCACAATGGGTCCCGACCCTTAGCCTGACAACAATTTCACCGGACCTTCCAACAAGGCACAAATAAAGGCAAACTCAAAAACGTTTATAATGTATGCGGAAACCGAAAAGTACGAAACTACAACTTGGAAACTCAGCCGAGTCCTCAAAAAACACAACTCCAATAAGAAACTTCAACCGTACCACATAAACCACAATATGAAAACATAACTGATGAGGGACCATCACCAACATCCCCTACTAGTCCTACAATACAAGGGCCAATCACTAGATCAAGGGCAAGGGCAATTCAAGAGGAGGTGTCCAACTTGTTGGTGTCTTTAGCTCCTAAGGATACCATTGATGATCTATCGCTGATTAAGGCTTCCTTAGTCACGTTAATGACGATTCCCGACGACTTGGACGTGGAAGGGAGACCATGCACACGTGATTTGGAGCCATGCAAGAGCAAGGAAGAGACAGTTGTCCCGGAATTGCAAGAAATGGAAGATTGAGGCTTTTGGAGCTTCTATTGTATTTTATATCATCTTTTGGTATAAAATACAAGACTTTTTTATAACCTTTAGGCTCAAAACATTTTAAGGGTTATTTTTATTTGTTTTAGTTTGTTTTGTTTGTTTTGTTTGTTTTATTGTCTTTTTTTTTGACAAATGTTATTCCTTTTTTTAGATAGGAGGCTTTCTAGGCATATAAAAAGCCTCCCTTAGCTTCTTTCCTGTTTAGAAAGATTTTAGCCAATTGATAAACCGTCTCTTTGAGAGCTTTTGTTCCTATTCAGAAAATTCAATCAATAAAGTGAGCCATTGATTGAATCGTTGTGAATCCCTGCTAGATTGTTCTTGTGTGTGTTAATCTCTTTAGAGATTGGTGCTACTAGTCAATACTAGTCCCTCCTTGTGCTTGTCTCCATTGAAGGCTTGTGTAAGGTTATAGAAGAAAGGGTTGAAGGCATCATCTTGCTTGGGTTTTGATCAACCTGATCAAGGTTCTTGTAAGGGAGTCTTTTGGTTCTTTTGGATCTACTTCTACCATACATTCCACGTTCCATTTCATTCTCTTTTCTTCCATTTATTCCAACGCCATTTCTTGTTCTAACAATCTGATTTTCGTGTCATTTGTCAAGGAAAAACGTCCATTGTTGGTCTTCGAGGATTCTCAATCTAGATCTAGTCATTTGTGGCCCCAATCCCGCATCAAAGTGGTATCAGAGCCAGGTTGATTGCGAGTCCGGAATCAGCCATCACCATTGACGGTTTGCGTATCTTCTTTGAGTCTTTTCTTTGTTTGAGTCATTTGCTTCATTTTAAGAGTCTATTTGAGTCTAATTTGCTTTGTTTCTTGTGTTTATTGGAGAAGAGAGAAAGCCAATCCAAAACCGCCATTTGCCGGCCATTCTACATCACTTTCATCGGCCTTTTCTTCATCAAAAACGTCCAGCTGCTTCCTCTTGGCAAATAACCGTTCAAACACAATTTTAGAAGCAAAAGGGGACCACTCTTCACATAAGTGATCAGCCATTGCAAGTAAAAGAGAGAGGCCACAAAAAGTTCCTAAATTGTAGCAACAACAAGAGACTACTTCTAGTTAGTTATCTCTCTTTTCTTTACAATTTTTTTAATTTTCTCTCTCATTTCCTTCCAAAAAACGTCAGCCAAGGTCCAACAAAAAAAAAAAAAAAAGAAACATTATTTTCTCATATCATTTCATCATCCTACCTATCATACATTTCATATCATATCCTATACTAACCTAAGTTGTGTAGAAGCTAGAAAAACAAGTGTTTTTGCAATCTGATTGTGAAAGGATCATTGAGACTACAAACAAGAGTTACCTACCTCATTTCTTATCCATCACCATTACCTAAAACCAACGTTAAACACCACAGCCGGCCATATCTCTCTCCATTGCATAAGGACAAGGTAAGTGAAGCTCTCTTCTTAGTCTCTTGTGTGTCTATCTCCCTTGTTTCATTCTAATTCTATTATATCTTGAGTTTACCATCTTTGAGAGTCCATAACAGCCTCTTGCATCTTTCTTTGAGTCTTGAGTCTTATTTCCATTTCTTAGTGTCTATCTTGACGTTTTCTGTTGTGAACCTTCAAGCAGTCGTGTATTACCCTTATTCAAGCCAAGAAGTGTGCTAGTTGAGCTAAGGCATTGATCTTAGAAGGAGTTTTAATCCATCCAAGTCAATTGCATAAAATAGCTTGTGATCAACACAACTTGAGTGTGAGAGTGAGAGTAAACACTTGTGAGAATTTTATGTTTTATCTAATTCAACTAGTTTGCTTGTTTTGTGTGTTTTTTTTTTATCATGTCTAGGTCTAATAGTCCAAGCAAGTCCCAAAGCAGTGAGCCAATGCACCCGGAGACATTTGCTATGTTGAAGCAACTAATGGATTCGGTGGCAAGATTGACCCACCGGATTGGCACGTTGGAGTCTCGGCCAGCACACACGGCCACGCCACAGCCGAGGTCCACTTTCGAGCTAGGAGGCACGTCTAGAGATGCCCCTAGAGAAACAACCCATGAATCACCTCAAAGAACCCCTCAAGAGCAAGGTATGAGACATGCTAACACTCTTCCTAGAACACCTAATGTGCAAGGTTTTGTGGATGATTTTCAGGAGCCACAAGAGGATATTGAGGAAGAAGGCATGTGGAGAGAGTTCCCTAGGCGTCACCCACAGCCAAGGAGAGGACGAGAATATGAGCCAGTAAGGCCTTATCAAGAGCTAGATGGAATAGGAAAAGTGAAGGTCAAGATTCCTAACTTTGAAGGCAAATGTGACCCGGATGCTTACATGGATTGGGAGACTAAATTGGAACAAATTTGGTCTTTCCATCACTTTGGAGAGCAAAGGAAGGTCCAGCTTGCATCATTGGAGTTCCAAGGCTATGCACTAGTATGGTGGGATCATCTTGTCAAGGAAAGGAGAAGAACCTTGGATCCGGCCATCACTACATGGGAACAAATGAAGGCCTTGATGAGAGCTCGCTTTGTACCTCAACATTATGCTAAGGAGCTGAGGCAAAGGTTGGAGAATCTTAGGCAAGGAGCCATGAGTGCCGAAGAGGTCTACACCTCTATGCAAATGGCAATGGTGAAAGCTAATGTGGTTGAAGATGAGGAGTCTACAATGGCTAGGTATCTACGCATTTTAAATTCATCTTTGGCTAATGAAATTGATTTGTATCCTTATAATACCATGGTGGAGCTGCTGCATTTGGCAATCAAAGTAGAGAAGAAGACAAAGGCTAGGAACCAAGGTGCCAAGACAAGCTTTGGAGCTACAAGCTCATGAAAAGCACACAACAGCCGGCCCCAAGGATCCTACGGCCGTGAGCCTACATCCACCAAGGAGGACCGAAAAGCATCAATCATGGACCAAGGAGCACAAAGAAGGAGCTCAACACCTCATTCATCTTCTAGACCCTTGAATGAGCCTTCAAGTGGTCCTAAAGGGAGTACCTCTGACTCTACTCTTCGTTCTAGAGATATTGTGTGTTTTAAATGTCAAGGTAGAGGTCATTATATGAGGGATTGTCCTAATAAGAAAATTCTGATTTTAAATCAATTTGGACAATATGAGAGTGAGGATGAGCATGAAAATGATGATCACACCAACCTTAATGGATTGCATGAAATTGGTAGTGATAGTGATGAGGGCATTGAATATGAGCATGGAGAATCATTAATAGCTAGAAGAACTTTGCATGCTAAGCTAGCTCCATGTGAGGATAATCAAAGAGAAAACCTATTTCATACTAGATGTCTAATTAAAGGGAAGGTGTGTAACATGATCATAGATGGAGGTAGTTGCAATATAGCTAGCACTGATTTGATTAATAAGTTGCAAATTACCACATTTTATCACCCTAGGCCTTACAAATTGCATTGGATGAATGATTGTGGAGAATTAAAAGTAAATAGGCAAGCTAGAGTTACTATCACTTTAGGTAACTATGAGGACACCATTATTTGTGATGTAGTTCCCATGCAAGCTTGTCATATTCTTTTGGGACGTCCATGGCAATTTGATAGGAGAGTTAAGCATGATGGTTTTACTAATAGGCATACCTTTGAATTTAATGGTCAAACACTTACTCTTAAGCTTATGACACCATTGCAGATTGCTGAATTTTATGAGAGGAAGAAGGAGTTGAGTGTGGAGCAAAATGAGGTGAAAAAGAGAGGGGATAGCTCACGGCCTAAATCAGAACCCACGGCCAAGACTAGTACCACCCTATTAGCCACTTCTAGTGTCCTTCTAGCATCCAAGGAGGAGTACATCCTAGATTACACCCCTTTAGATGCCATTCTTGTGAGCTTGTGCAAGAGCTTAGTGACTTTGAGTGATGAAGCCAAGGCCACCCTACCTAAGCCCATCCTAGCTATCCTAGATGAGTTTAGTGATGTGTTTCCCGACGAGATTCCGGCTGGCCTTCCACCTTTTAGAGGTATTGAGCACCAAATAGATCTTATTCCCGGTGCTACACTCCCAAACCGTCCAGCCTATAGGATGAACCCTAAGGAGAGCCAAGAGATCCAAAACCAAGTGCAAGAACTCCTAGATAAGGGTTATGTAAGGGAGAGTTTGAGTCCTAGTGCCGTTCCCGTCCTCTTAGTGCCTAAGAAGGACAATACATGGAGAATGTGTGTTGATTGTAGAGCCATCAACAACATCACCATTAAGTACCGCCATCCTATCCCACGTTTAGATGACATGTTAGATGAGTTGAATGGAGCCACATTGTTCTCTAATATAGATCTTAGGAGTGGTTATCACCAAATCAAAATGAGGGAGGGAGATGAGTGGAAAACGGCGTTCAAGACCAAGTTTGGTCTTTATGAGTGGCTAGTGATGCCATTTGGTTTAACCAATGCTTCTAGCACATTTATGAGATTGATGAATCACGTGTTGAGACACTACATTGGTAGGTTTGTTGTGGTTTACTTTGATGACATCCTCATCTATAGTAAGTCACTTGAAGAGCATGAGGAACATTTGAGGGAAGTACT
>CM008286.1:38070967-38087346 GCA_002319775.1 Fagopyrum tataricum
TAGGTGGAGGTGGAGAAGGAACATACCGTTAGTGTTGAGGCTCATAATGCTTGTGCCGATTTTCCGTATCGACCATGAGAAAGTCATCTTGAGTCGGGTCGGGGAATTCTTCGTCCTCTTCATGGACTCATTTCCGTCAAGAGGTAAGGGGCGTTGGCATTCAATGACGGACGGAAGCCGGGGACCGTTTGATGGTCCGCTCCTAAAATTCTCTTGTCTTTCCGTTGTGCATCGGATGTGGAAGCATTGACCGGTCTCAATCAGAATTGTTGGGGTGGGACGTTGGGCAAGCCGTAGAGCCTTAAGAGTTTCCAACTCTTGCTTCAAGGCAATGTTTTCTCGGGTCAAGGCATCAAACTTTTGTTGTGCCTTCAAAGCTTCCAATTCCTGCCTTATGGAGTCATTTTCGAGGGACAACGAAGCATTTTTCTTGAGCCAAAGGTTCATTGGACTCTTGCGGACCAGAATCCTGAGAAGTTTCCAATTCAACGTTAGTCATTGCTCCAAATCAGCACACAATTGCAAGCAATGAAATGAGCAAGGTGACAAGTTAAGTCAACTTTACCCATGTTCAAGTGTGTTATCGGGTTCTACTTTGGGGAAGGCCGTTTGGTGGTTAGGCAAGTAAGGCAAATCCAACAAAATTGAACCAATTACACACAATAAACAAGTGATATTTTGCAAACGTATGTAAGAAAATGGAGAGGCGGAAGATGGACGGATTGTTCAGTCGGCAAGCTTTGCTTGCTTTCGGTCTTTGACCGTTTTGTAAAATCCGATTTTTCAGATGGACCGGGCCGGACGTCTTTTCACTTTTGTGTTTCGTTTCTTTGAAACGTTTTGAGCAACAATTTTGTATTTTTTATAATTTTTTTTGAACACAAATCCGTATTGATGAAGAGTTTTTGCTTTTCTTGGAATATCAAATGCTAGATATCCGAACTTTCGTTAACAAAAATACCCCAAGAAATTTGGTGAAATTAATTAACAAAATTATCGGATTGGGTCGGTTTAAGAAAAAGACGGGTTTGATAAATGGTTTTGATGCAGGAGCATCCCTTAGCTCGACCTCATTCCCTTACACTGACGGTTCTAGTAGCAAGAGGAGACGAGTTACCCATGGAGACGATCTCGACCGAGATGTGGAGAGAGAGCTGACCGAGATGTGAGAGAGAGCTCGACCGAGATGGGGAGAGAGACGGCCGAGATCCTTGATGAGTCCATTCTTGGACATTTTTTAAATAAAAGATGGGCTTGCTTTTAATTATTGTTTTGGGCTTTTAAGACTTGTTAGTTTAGCCCATAGTTTATTTTATTTCTCTTTTATTATTTGATCTTATTCTTGAGATTTGATCTTATCTTTTAAGCTAGAATGGGCTCGATCTTGGATCAAGCCCATAGCCCGTAGGAAACCCTAGAGGACGTCCAACATGCCTATATAAGGCCTTCTAGGACGTCTCTTTTACTCACCTTGAATGAATTAAACACAAGTACTTTTGAGTATTGTTTCTCTTCTATCCCATATTCTTCTCGTGGAATCGAGACAACTTACTGTGTGAGCGGAATCCGTTTGCCAACAACTTTGGTGCTGTTTTGAGTTGTGTCACTTGGATTGGCAAGTTGGTGCTCTCAATCATCTCGGTGACTTCTCGTGCTTTGGGGACAATCGCTTCCCCTCTGTGTGAGATTATAGCGGAAGGGCTTCTTCAAGTCATTCCAAGTTGTGTGTTAGGGCCTTAGTTCCCTATCGTGCTCTTGGTTGCCTTAAGGGTTCAACCAGATCTATCCATCTACCGATCCTTCACAATCATTGGATCATTCCTCCATCTTTTTATTTTCAAGTTTCCACCTTTTATCCATTTTCTTCATCGCGAGTCTTGGTGTTGAAAGATCGGGCCAACTGACGGCTAACCCCGTATCAAATTGGTATCAGAGCTTCAGGTTCATCAACACCTTCACACGTCCATATAAAACACAAAAAAAAAATTCGAGCTTTCAAGATCCGTCAAGGAAGTTCTACACAAAAAGAGTCACCGGAGCAGGATCCGTAACGGTTAGTTCTACTATTCTCGTTATTTTTCTGCAATTTTCAATTTCCGCATTCAATTTCTTGAAAAGAAGGATTTTTGTGGCCTATTGTTAATTTGAATACATATTTTTGCCTAAGATTCGATCTTTTCTCGTTTTGATCGGATTTTCCCCACCACAAAAACCCCCACCGCCCCAAAACCCGCTCCGGCCGCCGCCCAAGGCTCGCCCCCCGCAGCCGCACCCAAGGCTAAGCCCTTGCCCGCCGCCTGCAGCCGCGCCTACCCGCCGCCCCGCGCCGCTCGGCCTACGCCGCCCGACCCAGCGCGCCGCAAGATCCAAAACCCTACCCGGCCGAGATTTCTCTGCGCCGCAGCCGTCGCCCCCTCGAAACCCTACCCGTCGCCTCGTCGCCAAACCCTAACCCTAACCCTAGCCGTCGGCCGTCAAACCGGCCCAACCCGACCCATCTCGGCCCATCAACGAGATCCACAAAAAAAAAAAAAAACCAAAGAGGTTCAGCCGCCCAGCCGAAAAAAAGTCTCGCAAGTGTCTAGTTAAAAAAAAATAGTCGACCGAGATGTGAGAGAGAGACGGCCGAGATCATGAGAGAGATAACCGAGATCATGGCCGAGACGTGGAGGGGAGAATGGGCCGTGATCACTTGATCCGTATGAAGAAAAAGCATGTCGGGCTGCATTGGAAGAAAGGAGAATTCGGGCTAATTTAAGTGGCTAAATTAGGCCCAACTTGCTTCTTATTTTAAAGCCCATTCTTGGACATCTTTTAAATAAAAGATGGGCTTGCTTATAATTATTCGTTTTGGGCTTTTAAGACTTGTTAGTTCAGCCCATTAGTTTATTTTATTTCTCTTTTATTTTTGATATTATCTCTTGGAGATTTGATCTTATCTCTTTAAGCTAGATTGGGCTCGATCTTGGATCAAGCCCATAGCCCGTAGGAAACCCTAGATGACGCAACTCTAGCCTATATAAGGTCTAGGGTGGACCTCTTTTTCACTCACCTTTGATTGAAATTAAACACAAGTACTTTCGAGTATTGTTTCTCTTTTATCCCATATTCTTCTCGGGAAATCGAGACACCTTACTGTGTGAGCGGAATCCGTTTGCCCAACAACTTTGGCGCTGTTTTGAGTTGTGTCACTTGGATTGGGAAGTTGGTGCTCTCAATCATCTTCGGGTGACTTCTCGTGCTTTGGGGACAATCGTTTTCCCCTCTGTGTGAGATTATAGCGGAAGGGCTTCTTCAAGTCATTCCATGTTGTATGTTAGGGCCTTTGTTTCCCTATCGTGCTCTTGGTTGCCTTAAGGGTTCGACTAGATCTATCCATCTATCAATCCTTCAAAATCATTAGATCATTCCTCCATCTTTTTATTTCAAGTTTCCATCTTTTTATTCATTTTCTTCATTGCGAGTCTTGGTGTTGAAAGATCGGGCCAACTGATGGCTAACCCCGTATCAAATTGGTACCAGAGCTTCAGGTTCATCAACACCATATTCACGTCCCTTATAAAACACAAAAAAAAAATCGAGCTTTCAAGATCCGTCAAGGAAGTTTTACACAAAAAGAGTCACCGGAGCAGGATCCGTAACGGTTAGTTCTACTATTCTCGTTATTTTTCTGCAATTTTCAGTTCCGCATTCAATTTCTTGAAAAGAAGGATTTTTGTGGCCTATTGTTGATTTGAATACATATTTTTGCCTAAGATTCGATTTTTTTTCGTTTTGATCGGAATCTCACCCATCCACCACCACAAAACGCCCCGCCGCCCTTTCCTCCGTCTTTTCGGCCGCCACCGTACCTAGCCGCCGCTCCGCCGACCTTCGCCCTACCCAGCCGCCGCTCCGCCAGCCATCGCCCTACCCCAGCCGCCGATCTCGGCCGCCCCAGCCTCGGTTTCCGCCGAAACCGCACCTCCATCCCGGCCGAGCTTCACTCGCCGCGCCGCAGCCGTCAACCCCCCTCAAAACCCTACCCGAAACCCTAGCCGTCGCCTCCGGCATCACTAAACTCTAACCCTAGCCGTCGCCTCCGGCGTCGCTAAACCCTAACCCTAGCCGTCGCCTCTGGCGTCGCTAAACCCTTAGCCATCGGGCCTCGTCAAACCGGCCCAACCCCCCCCCGCCCCGGCCGCCCGCCGCCCGTGGTTAGTCTCGCAAGTCCATAGTTAAAAAAAAGAGAAGGCCAAAGGCCGTACAAAAAAAAAAACGTTACTTGCGAGCTAAGTTATTCAGTTTCCGCGGTTGTGCATCTTGTGCGAGTTTTGTTTTGGCAGGCGCCCCTTTTGAGCATCATTGATATATATTTGTTTCCTTGGGAGCTCCCTACATTGCTGCAGGGCAACCATAAATTGCACTCCTTCCTTTTTTTCCCTTTTAACTTTTCCCTTGTTTCCTTTTTGCTTTCCCTTTCATTGTTATTTGTTTCCTTTTTTTTTCCCTTATTACCTTTTTCTACTTTATTTCCCTTCTCCTTTTTGTATTTTAATTTTCAAAAAGTCGCAGATTATCTTTTCTATTTTGTGATTATTGATTTGTTGGTTGAGAATAATGCAGACGAGTTTTGTTTTGTTTTCTTACTAGCACCACACAAAAAGAACTTTTCCCTTTGAGATCTGGTTTGTTCACCTTGTTTTCTTGCCTGAACGCATTAACTTGTTGATTGCTTGAGATATCTTTCTTGTAGATTCACAGTGATCCTCGCAAACCGGCTAAGAGGAAGTTGCGAAGCTTACGAGATAGGTTCTGAGCGAGACACTTGAAAAGGGTAGTCTAAGAAGTTATCTTTAACTAACCTTGACGTGTTTGCTTGTTTTGAGTTATGTCTGCAGGAAGGGAAAACGAGAACCAGATACCCGAAGTTCCATGGGGTACGGATTTCGAGACTATGATGGCCCGTGTCATAGAAAGATTAGATGCCATCGAGGCACAAAGCGCAAGGGTACCCCCACGGGTGGAGCCACCACCACCTCGTCTGCCCATATTCCGGGCCAATCCAGGACTCATGCAACCGAGACGAGCCTTACGGAGAGAGCTGGATTTCGACGATGAACATCCAGTATTGGAGACTGAAATATATTCTAAGGCTAAGGTGAAGATACCCCATTTGAAGGGAATTGTGATGCTGATGTGTACCTTATCTGGGAGGCGAAGGTAGAACAGATTTGGAGCTGTCATAACGTTTCAGACACTAAGAAGGTACAATACGCTGCCCTTGAATTCACCGGTTATGCCTTAATGTGGTGGAATAACTTGTTAAAAGCCAGGAGAATGTTAGATGAAGACATCACCACGTGGGAACAAATGAAGGCTATCATGAGAGCCCGGTTTGTGCCACCTTAACATGGACGAGATCTGTGCCAGCGACTGGAGAACCTTAAGCAAGGTTCTATGAGCGCGGAAGAGGTGTATGCAGCCATGGAAATGGCTATAGTTCGAGCCGATGTGCAGGAAGAAGAAGAAGCTACCATGGCTCGATATCTTAGGATCTTACACCCTTACGTGGCTCACGAAATAGAGTTGTATGCTTACTCTAACTTGACAGATTTGTTGCACCTTGCTGTAAGAGTAGAGAAGAAGCTGAAATTACGAAGTCAGGACATGCGATCTCCGAATACCATGTGGAGAGGAAATGCCGGACGAGACAATGGCAGAGAATCTGGCCGAGATACACCCATCCGAGACGTCAAGACCCCGGTTCAGCCCACAACCGCTTCTACATCGGGCAACGCTACTAACTCGACACCATAGAGAAGTGGTACTAGCTCCTCTACGAGAGCCAGAGACATCACTTCTTTCAAGTGTCAAGGACGAGGTCACATGGCGCGGGAATGTCCAAACAAAATGACCTTGTTCATCAATGACAAAGGGTATTACGAGTCGGATTCGGATGCTGAGGAAGAGGATGAAGAGAGACCGGTCTTGCTAGCTGAAAGGGATGAAGCAGAAAAGAGTACACTGGAAGAAGAATTTGAAACTAGATTATGCCTTCATTCCAATATAATTGTTGAATGCTTAGATGATGAGACCACTGCTGAGTTGGTCACCTCTTTACATATGATATCTCATGTTGATGCGATTGATTCCATGACTACTCTCATTGAGCATCCAGTTGAGTATGATGCAGGGAAGAACACCACTGAGTCTGAACAGGAGGCCGTTTCCCACGGCTCGTAGGGCAAGGAATTGACATGTTATATATGTGCCCCTCACCCTGTTGTTAATGCGGATTTTATTGACTGCTTTGTGATTAGGAGAGCTTTGAGTATCATACCTTCTCTCGATGAAGATAATCAAAGAGAGAAATTGTTCCACACACGCTGTCTGGTTCAAGGAAAGGTTTGTAGCATGATCATTGACAGTGAAAGTTGCAGTAACCTAGTAAGTGTGGAAGTTGTTAGCAAGCTACAGTTGACTTCTATTCAACACCCACGGCCTTATAAGCTCGGATGGATGAATGACTGTGGAGAAGTCAAAATCAATCGGCAGGTCAATATCGCATTCAAGATTGGAGCATACGAGGATTCAGTTCTATGTGACATTGCATCCATGCATGCATGTCACATCTTACTCGGAAGACCATGGGAGTATGACCGAGATGTAACACATAAAGGAAAAACAAACCGCTATTGCTTTACTTTTCAGGGCAAGGAATTCATATTGAAGCCATGACTCCCACTGAGGTTACTGAGTATTACGAAAAGAAGAAGAGTAAAGAGGAGGGCGCGAGAAAGAAGACGTTGATCATCATCAACGACGGTTCTACTAGAAATTCAGATACTAACCCTTACACATGTGCTACCTATAGTTATGTATACAAGGAAATCTGGCTGTCCATACAAAACATCGGTCTATTGCAGAGTTTTGACGACGTCCTCAACGATCTTCGCAAATCTTTGGCTATATATCACTGGGCTCATTTGGCTAATGAATACCCTCACTTGGACATAGTCATTAACTTTGAGGGATTCAAGCTGAAAAATTTCAAGATAAAGGTGACGGTGGAAGTCGATTTATTTACACAAGAGCCCACGCGACATCTGTGTAATGCTACACTCAGGGGGTATTTCTATCCTCTTAGAGATAAGACTTTGAGACTTATTGATGGTAAATTCATACCTCGCACTAATAAATGTTGTACTTTGGCCATTTATGTAAGTACGGACGACGAGAAACAGTCGGAGCAAGAGAATAGCACGTCCCAGCAAGAGTTGGAAGAAATAGCTGGAGAGGAAGCACATGAGGCGCACGCTGAGAATGTAGATATAAAGGACGAGGAGTCAGACGATGACCCAACTGAAACGTCCTATCCCAACCCTCCGACCGGAGATTCTTACGGAGTTCCCTCAAGACAACACTCCATGGATTCGTGGTCGAATCCTTTTCAAGAAGGGGAGAATGATGCAGGAGCATCCCTTAGCTCGACTACATTTCCTTACACTGATGGGCCTAGTAGCAAGAGGAGACGAGTTACCCATGGAGACGATCTCGACCGAGATGTGGAGAGAGAGCTCGACCGAGATGTGGAGACAAACCTCGACCGAGATGTGGAGAGAGAGCTCGACCGAGATGTGGAGAGAGACGGCCGAGATCATGAGAGAGACAGCCGAGATCATGACCGAGACGTGGAGGAGAGAATGGGCCGTGATCCACTTGATCCGTATGAAGAAAAAGCATGTCGGGCTGCATTGGAAGAAAGGAGAATTCGAGCTAATTTAAGTGGCTAAATTAGGCCTAACTTGCTTCTTATTTTAAAGCCCATTCTTGGACTTCTTTTAAATAAAAGATGGGCTTGCTTTTAATTATTCGTTTTTGGGCTTTTAAGACTTCTTAATTCAGCCCATTAGTTTATTTTATTTCTCTTTTATTTTTGATCTTATCTCTTGGAGATTTGATCTTATCTCTTTAAGCTAGATTGGGCTCGATCTTGGATCAAGCCCATAGCCCGTAGGAAACCCTAGATGACGCACCTCTAGCCTATATAAGGTCTAGGATGGACCTCTTTTTCACTCACCTTTGATTGAAATTAAACACAAGTACTTTCGAGTATTGTTTCTGTTCTATCCCATATTCTTCTCGTGGAATCGAGACACCTTACTCTGTGAGCGGAATCCGTTTGCCCAGCAACTTTGGCGATGTTTTGAGTTGTGTCACTTGGATTGCAAGTTGGTGCTCTCAATCATGTCCGGGTGACTTCTCGTGCTTTGGGGACAATCACTTTCCCCTCTGTGTGAGATTATAGCGGAAGGGCTTCTTCAAGTCATTCCAAGTTGTGTGTTAGGGCCTTTGTTTACCTATCGTGCTCTTGGTTGCCTTAAGGGTTCGACCAGATCTATCCATCTACCGATCCTTCACAATCATTGGATCATTCCTCCATCTTTTTATTTCAAGTTTCCATCTTTTATCCATTTTCTTCATTGCAAGTCTTGGTGTTGAAAGATCGGGCCAACTGACGGCTAACCCCGTATCAACTGTGTTACCGGTTTTACGAGATAGAGAACTTTATGTCAAGTTCTCTATATGCGAGTTCTGGATGCCTAAGGTAGCATTCCAGGGTCATATTGTTTCCGCCGAAGGGATCAAGGTTGATCCAGCGAAAATCGAGATAGTGGCAGCATGGACGACACCGACGAACGTCAAGGAAGTACGTAGCTTTCTTGGCCTAGCCAGTTATTACCGACGCTTTGTGGAGGGATTCTCTGTGATTGCCCGTCTACTTACGAGTTTGCTGAGGAAGACTACCAGATTTGTATGGTTTGAGTAGTGTATGCAGAGTTTTGAGGAGCTTAAGAGACGTCTGACTTCTTCTCCTATCTTAGCACAACTGATGTTGTGGTTTACAGTGATGCATCCAAGCTAGGCTTGGGATGTGTATTGATGCAGCGAGGCAGAGTGATTGCATATGCGTCTAGACAACTGAAGACGTATGAGGAGTATTACCCGACTCATGACCTGGAGTTGGCAGCGGTAGTTCATGCAGTGAAGATCTGGAGACATTACCTGTATGGTGCTACATGTCAGATCTTCACAGACCATAAGAGTCTGAAGTATATTTTCACGCAGCGGGAATGAATAACCGCCAGCGTAGATGGCTTGAACTGATCAAGGACTTTGATCTGGAGATTCTGTATCATCCGGGGAAGGCGAACGTTGTCGCCGACGCCCTGAGCAGGAAGACGCCTCGAGAGAAGGCGATGGCTAGATTGACAGTATAGCCTCAGTTACAGAGAGATTTGGCCTGGCTAGAGTTAGACGTCTAGTTTCTTGATGAGGATGCCCAATTGAGTACTTTAGTGGTTCTTCCTGATCTGTTGGGCGAGATCCAACAAAAGCATGAGACCTGCCCGACATTGATGAGGATCCGAGAGATGATGTCCCGTGATGAGGCACCACAATTCCTTATAGGAGCAGATGGAGTGATGAGACGCCGTGGTCGCGTTTGTGTACCCGCTGATGCGGATTTGCGACAGAGGATATTATAGTAGGCTCACTACACGCCTTATTCAGTGCACCCAGGTACAAGTAAGATGTACCAGAATTTGAGATGTTCATATTGGTGGTGAGGGCTGAAGCCCGATGTGGCCAGATTTGTGGCACAGTGTCCGACCTGTCAGCAGGTCAAGATCGAGCATTTCAGACCTGGAGGTGAACACCATCCACTGCCTATACCGCAGAGGAAGTGGGAGGACGTCACCACGGATTTTGTTACTTGTTTGAGACCGAGCATGAGCTTTGATGCCATCTGGGTTGTAGTTAACAAACTGACGAAGTCGGCACGTTTTATCCCTATTCGGGAAACGTGGCCAGTGAGGAAATTAGCTGAGTACACTAGACAGATAGTGAGACTCCATGGGGTACCGAGGACAATCGTCTCAAACAGAGATGGAGGATTTACCTCGAGGTTTTGGCAGCAGATTCAGATTGCCCTGGGGACGAGTTTGCACTTCAGTACTGCGTTCCATCCTCAGACAGATGGTCAGTCAGAGAGGACCATTCAGATATTGGAGGATATGCTGCGAGCTTGTGTGTTGGACTGGGGACAAGTGTGGACGGATCATCTCCCACAAGTTGAGTTCTCGTAAAACAACAACTGGCATGCATCGATTGGGATGGCCCAATATGAGGCACTGTATGGACAGAGATGTCGTACACCGTTATGTTGGGATGAGCCGAGCAGTGTTAGTGGTTTCATACCTTATCAGGTTCAGGATGATGTTGCTCGTGTAGCACTGATTAGAGAGAGGATGCTGACTGCACAAAGCCGTCATAAGTCATATGCAGATAGGAGGCGTAGACCCCTAGAGTGTAACACCCCGAATCCGTAGGACTCGAGGCGCTACTAGGCTAGGATCTCACAATGGATCCTGACCCTATCATGACAACAAGTTCACTGGATGTTACAACAAGGCACAAATAGATTAAAACAAAAACATAAAACTGATATATATAAATCAAAAGGTTTATACAAGGTACCGAAGAGTACAAACAAAACATATACTGTATATAACAAAAGATCCCACATCCCACGATAACGACCTAGTGTACAGAGCCCTCAGCGGATCACCAACTCTGGATCACTCTGCAGCTCTCCTAACTTGCAAAAGATCTACAACACGGTATAAAACCGTTAGCTAACCATACACATATATATAGAAGATGCATAAGCACAATCACACATCAGAGAATAATAAACACCTCATCATGCTATCACACATTTACCCGGTTTATTATCTTTATAACGTCCAACACTCAAATCGTATATATATATATATATATATATATATATATATATATATATATATATATATATATATATATATATATATATATATATATATATATATATATATATATATATATATATATAGATATATATATATAAATATGAGTATATGTGACACGAGGAATATATATAATCCTCGCCTCTGAGTGCTATAGCTAGCTAGAGTGGTATAACCGCACCTTCCCGTATACCATAAGGAGTGGTCAGTGCCCTTCCCGTGATGCAGGAGCATCTCAGGACCTAGCCCGAATGGAGATCATGAACATGGAAGCTAGGAAGCACGGAGCGTTGATCACTTTAAGGAGAAGGAGAGGAAGAATTAAGGACATTCCTCAATATGCAAAGGAGATTATTCATGAAAGAGATGAGAAGACTATTTCCGGAAATACATTGAAGACCTTTGATTGGAGATGGGAGATAACATGCATGATCATGTATGCATGGGCAAGGAGGAGAGTTCGAGAAGCTTGCAAATGCTACGTGGAAAAGAGGAGATCATTTGGACGTTTTATATGTCTAATTAGGCTTATTTTAAATGTTAAATAAAGCCTTAATTAGATATATTAATCCAGTCCATTGCTTCTTATTTTAAAGCCCATTCTTGGACATCTTTTAAATAAAAGATGGGCTTGCTTTTTAATTAGTTTATTATATTTTAATTCCTTTTAGTTTGATCTTATCTCTTACAGATTTGATCATATCTCTTTAGCTAGATTGGGCTCAATCTTGGATCAAGCCCATAGCCCGTAAGAAACCCTAGATGACGCACCTCTGGACTATATAAGGCCTAGGGTGGACATCCTCCTCACTGACCTTTGAATGAATTAAACACAAGTACTTTCGAGTATTGTTTCTCTTCTATCCCATATTCTTCTCGTGGAATCGAGACAACTTACTGTGTGAGCGGAATCCGTTTGCCAGTGTTCGCTATTTTCACGCCCATGTAAACTTTTATCAAGAATGATAAAAGCTCACACGTTAGTAAAAATACGGTATGTTTTAAATTTATAAACAAGAAATAAACACCGAATCTGTAACGAACCCACAGTGTATGGGTCAATTACAGTTAGGGTAAGTATTCCAAGGTCGAACTCAGGGACTAAATGTTTGGAATGCAGATGTGATCACAGATAGCGTAAATCAAAATAAAAGAACGAGGTTGGAAAAGAAGGGAAGAAAGATCAAATGAGGTTTGGAGGGTTTCTATAAAGTTCGCAATCAAATAACAGATTTGATCGAAAACCAAGTAAAACAGATAAACGAAAGTATATCAATAAAGAAAATGCGGATTCCAAGGATTCAAGGTCATCGTTATTACGCACGGACTCAGGAAATTTCTCAAAAGATCTATGGTTACAAACTTCAGGGAAGAACGTTTCTAAACTGATAGTCTATTACCGGGTAAGTCTCAAGACTATCTAGTTCCAAACCAACTACCTATTACCGGGTAAGTCTCAAGGTAGAGAGGTAGGAAATTCTAAACAAACCAAATTCCGAACTAAGGGAAAGGTAAACCATTACCGGGTAAGTCTCAGGTATTACCCTACTTAGGACAGAATCTAGGCACACTCAACCCAATAGAGGTTTCCACCTCTATTACCTATGGTCGAACACTCAAGTATCCAAACGGAACATTACCGGGTAGGTCTCAATTCCGGTTTATGTTACTAGCTAGAGAATTCTAACTTGGTTTAAGAACAAGCCAACCAAAGGATTTTAAAGCTACTAAAACCAAGCAATAAGCACAATTCCATCATAGTCCGAGTAATAACAAATCCCAATTCACCTCGGATCCACACGAGTTTAGCCAACAAGCGACATTTCAAACACAATCATCAATCCACTCAATTCAATGGAAGAATCAATCATCAATCCAAGCAATTCAATGGAAGAAGCAATTATCAATCCAATCAAGTCAATCAATTCAAGAGATTCAAGAGATTATGCTTAAACAAGAACTAAAATAGAGATTAAAGAAGAAACTCAGCTTTATTGATAGAGGATTAGCAAAACGTCAAATTCCCCAATATTCGCGAAGTTTCTCCAAGCTTCAACAAGTTCAACAATGGCCAACAATGGTCTAGGGCAAAGGGAGAAGAAAGGGGAAGAGACTCTCACCAAAGGAGCTCGAAATTTTGAATGAAACGGGAACCCCCGGAAATCATTTAGGGCTTTGCTTTTATATCCCGCAACGGGCTGCCCTAAAACGAATCCGAAAATTAACGAAATAAAACGGCGAACAGGAATCTCGGTCGGAAATCTCGGTCGGTGATCGAGATTTTTGAAAGTCGGGGCCGAGATTTGCTTCGTGATCCAGCGTTGAAGAAATCTCGGTCGGAAATCTCGGTCAAATGTGAAAAATCTCGGCCGAGATTTCTCGGATCTCGGCCGAGATCGGGACCGAGATGGGGACCGAGATTCTTCGACAGAAACTTCTGATATGGGATCTCGGTCGAGTTGGCTCGGATCTCGGCCGAGATTTCTTGGATCTCGGCCGAGATTTCTTGGATCTCGGCCGAGATCATGTGGATCTCGACCGAGATTGCTCCAATCTCGTGCGTTTCGTCTTGGCTCGTCTTTTCCTCCTTTCCCGTGACTGCGTGATCGCTCCTAAGCGTCCATCCCGAGACCTGATCCTCAAATGCATCGTTTTAGCACCGAAACACGCCAAAATACCTACAAAGACACCAAAAGTGTGTGTAGACATCTATACTCGCAAAGTTGCATTAAACAAGTATAAAGAACACAACTTAAGGCTAAAACATGCATGCGGGAAAGGAAAAACTAACTATATGCTCTACTAAACTAGGTCGATAATTCATGTTATCAGCTAGTAACTTTGGTGCTATTTTGAGTTGTGTCACTTCGATTGGCAAGTTGGTGCTCTCAATCATCTTCGGGTGACTTCTCGTGCTTTGGGGACAATCGCTTTCCCCTCTGTGTGAGATTATAGCAGAAGGGCTTCTTCAAGTCATTCCAAGTTGTGTGTTAGGGCCTTAGTTTCCCTATCGTGCTATTGGTTGCCTTAAGGGTTCGACCAGATCTATCCATCTATCGATCCTTCACCATCATTGGATCATTCCTCCATCTTTTTATTTTCAAGTTTCCACCTTTTATCCATTTTCTTCATCGCTAGTCTTGGTGTTGAATGATCGGGCCAACTGACGGCTAACCAGTATCAAATTTGTACCACAGCTTCAGGTTCATCAACACCTTATCACGTCCCATATAAAACACAAAAAAATTCGAGCTTTCAAGATCCGTCAAGAAAGTTCTACACAAAAAGAGTCACCGGAGCAGGATCCGTAACGGTTAGTTTCTACTATTCTCGTTATTTTTCTGCGATTTTCAATTCCGCATTCAATTTCTTGAAAAGAAGGATTTTTGTGGCCAATTGTTAATTTTAATACATTTTTTGCCTAAGATTCGATCTTTTTCTTGTATTGATCGGAATTTAACCCGTCCCCACAAAAACGCCCCCGCCGCCCTCTTCCCACCGCTTCGCCGGCCGCCGCCCTACCAGCAGCCACTACGCCCGCCGCCGCCCAACCCAACAGCCGCTCTGCCAGCCGCCACCCTACCCCAGCCGCCGATCTCGGCCACCCCAGCCCCCGGTTTCGGCCGAAACCTGCACTCCATCCCGGCCGAGATTTGTTCTCTGCGCCGCAGCCGTCACCCCCCTCAAAACCCTACCCGAAACCCTAGCCGTCGCCTCCGGCGTCGCTAAACCCTAACCCTAGCCGTCGCCTCCGGCGTCGCTAAGCCCTAACCCTAACCCTAACCCTAGCCGTCGGGCCTCGTCAAACCGGCCCAACCCGACCTACCTCGGCCATCAACCGAGATCCACAAAAAAAAAATTCGGAACCGAACCAAAGAGGTTCAGCTACCGGTCTGCCGCCCGCCGCTCCGCCTTCATCGGTCCGCCGCTCAGCCGCCGCCGCCCCGCCGTTGTCGGTCCGCCGCCGCCGCTAGCCGCTGCCGTCTTGGTTAGTCTCGCAAGTGAATAGTTAAAAAAAAAAAAAGAAAAGAGAAGAAGGCCAAAGGCCGTACAAAAAAAAAAAAGAAGACGTTACTTGCGAGCTAAGTTATTCAGTTCCCGCGGTTGTGCATCTTGTGCGAGTTTGTTTTGGCAGGCGTTTTGAGCGTGATTGATATATATTTGCTTCCTTGGAAACTCCTTACATCACTGTAGAACAACCATAAATTGCACTCCTTCCCTTTTTCTCTTTCTCTTTTTCCTTTTTATCTTTCTCTTTTTTCCTTTTGCCTTCCCTTTTTCTTTTTGCTTGTTTCCTTTTTCCCTTATTGCCTTTTCTCTTTTTATTTCCCTTTTTCTTTTGTATTTTAAATTTTAAAAGGCCGCAAATTATCTTTTTAATTAAGATTATTGATTTGTTGGTTGAGGATTTTGCAGGCGAGATTAGTTTTGCTTTTCTAGCTAGCACCACATAAAAGACCTTTTCCCTTTGAGATCTGGTTCGTTCTCCTTGTTATTCTGCCTGAACGCACTAACCTGTCGGTTGCTTGAGACATTTTCTTGTAGATTAACAATGATCCTCGCAAACCGGCTAAGAGGAAGTTGTGAAGCTTACAAGATAGGTTACTGAGCGAGACACTTGAAGAGGGTAGTCTAAGAGTTTATCTTTAACTAACCTTAATGTGTTTGCTTGTTTTGAGTCATGAATGCTTCAGGAAGGGAGAACAAGCACGGGATATCCGAAGCCGCACTAGCTCGTTTCACGGAGAAACTAGATGCCTTGGATGCACGTGATAAGAGAGTAGCCGACGCACGACGTTCTTTGGAATACGAGACGAAAATAGCAAGAATAGCTCAGGTTATGGAGAGACTAGATGTCTTGGATGCACGTAATAAGAGAAATCAACCAAACGAACCAATGGAATATGTACGTGCCTCAGGGAGAGGAGTTGACTATAGGGTTCCTAATCCCACTAACCTTAACAAGGACCGTGTGTACTTCAAGGATGAGTATGATCGATCAGGTCGGATGCTCACTACTCTTGAAAAACGGCTACCAGGACAAGAGATGAAGAAGAAAGTCGAGCAAGAACATCAAGGGAGTAATCCTAACCCTTCTTACTTGAAACAGGATCATGATTGTTTAAATGCTATAAGAAGTGAATATGTGCCACCAACTTTATCTAGCATTAATCAAATTAGCAGCTTGTTTCAGACTAGATCTCTAGTCAAAGGCAGGACTGTTGGTACAATTATAGATAAAGAAAGTCCACATAACCTTTCTAGCATTGAGATGGTCGAGAAACAACAACTTCCTACTTTAAACCATCCCAATCCTTATAGGTTATCTGGCCTAAAAGATCGGGATTTAGTCAAAGTAGACCAACAAGCCGAGGTCCACTTTAAGATAGGAGCTTATAAGGATGTTATCTTATGTGATGTTGTTCCTATGCATCAATGTCATTTGTTATTTGGTTCTCCATGGATTCATGAGAGAAATGTGGAACATATTGAGATCACTAACAAATTTGCTCTTACTTTTAGCGGAGAGTGCATAGTTCTTAAACCCAT
>CM008286.1:38097346-38140444 GCA_002319775.1 Fagopyrum tataricum
GTAATAGAATGTAGCTAGATAACTTATGCCACAGCATTTATGTGGGATTGAGTTCATGGAACTACTATCGAGATTCTGTGGACCATATTCATCCTGATGTTCATTGCTATACCATCCGTCCTCTCTTTTACCTTGACGTAGCCACTGCGCCGGCCCCGGGGAAGCTGCTGGCGCAGAAGCTCATTCCGAACCGCGGGAACCTTCGGCTTCGGAGGCCGCCTTGGATCAACGAAAGGACGAACTTCTTGTTGAAAATCTAAAAGAAAGAAAAGTCGATCTCGGAGATGGACAAAGGGTTTCCCAAGTTCGTCAAGGAGTCGAGGACTACTTTCATATAGAAACCAAAGCCGATGAGTTTATTTTAATAAAAGAACTAGAATCCCTTCGAAGAGAAAGGTCCCTCCTTTAGACTAAAAGCGAGTAGTCCTTCTTCACTTATGTCATTCCCCCTATATCTATCTTTCTTTCCATTCTTCGCGATAGAAGATGCGATACCAGTGCTGCTGGATGGGGGAAAAGCCTCACTCTGTTCTTGCCTGTATGAAAGCGTAACTAGTGTTAGTTGAAGGGACCACCTAACTCCTTGCTTGCGTGCATCCGCCGGTGATAAACCAAATCAGTCCAAGCTCTGGCTATTCTTCCTTGGTAGTGGGATAGCTCTTAGGTAAATCTCTTTCTTTCTCCCGTTAAGAACTCGATGCTGATGAAACTCCTGCTTTTAGCGACTCGGTTCCTATTACAGACAGGTGGCAGCTTCCCATGCAAAGCTTAAACGTTAAGTTTTGTCAATAACCGTTTTTACGCCTGGGTGGAAAGTCTAGAGCCGCTTTAGGTGGTAACCATACGGGCACCGCCTCTTGACATCTCGTGTAAAGTATATTACACTCGTTTTACCCCACTCTCGCTTCTACGCTCCTAACGCCTAGTTGTGTAAGCCAACAAGTGAGTTTTGCTTACGTGACAGAAGACAGATTGAAAGCCAAAGGTAAAGCCGTCCAGTGATCAAGTAAAGGTTACGAAGTGATTCAATTGAACGTACGAGCGAAACGAAATACTTGTTTATATCAATATAGATATAAATGGAGCGAGAATCGGGAGTTGATATTGAGAAACGGAAGAAAGGCCGTGGATCCCTGATAGCCTAGTTGCTTCGAGCCTAACCCCTTGCTTGCAACAGAAACAATACCCGGAGAAAAGTTTCTACGCCTGTAAAGCCATTGCCCCTACGCCAAGCCCCGAAATAAAGAAGGAGGTTAGCCATCACGGGGAAGTTATTCAAAAATGGGAAGTATATGACTCCGCAGAAGAGAAGAGAGGGGAGCCCTTGATTCTAGATAAGTCATTTTGCTAGTCTGGAGTCTATCGGCTTCTTACCGAGGCAGATGCTTTAAACTTTGGAATCAAACCTAGACTAGAAGAATCAGTTTCGATTTGATGTTTACGGTAAAAAATCTGATTGTATCGGGGATCCGAAACGATTGTGGTTGTTACAGGCCGCGGAAATGCTCTTATATATTATATACATATTCCAAAGTTATAGCTTACCGTTCGAACGTGACCTCTTTTTTGTGCTATTGCTCAGCTAACTCTCACTATCGGTTTCGTACGTTATCCCTGCTCTACTGGTTGTTTGTTCGGCTAGTCTTAGTCTTCTCTATGCCGTCCTACACCCTATAGTTCTTAGTATACGGTTAGGTAGGTAATATTCTTTCCTATCTTTTTTTTCTTATTCCACCCCGCATCACCCTCTATTCTAGACTCTTAGATCAGTCGTCGCGGACGAAACCGTTACATATGCTATACTCTTTTTTTGTTGTCCGTACACGCGCAAGAGAAAGCTTTCTATCATCGGTCAGTTGTTTTCGCTCCAGACGTCTAAAAATGAGAGCCTGTGAACCCGACGGATTACGTCAAGCAGTTATCTAGATTGGATTAGCAAGAATTCGTATCACTGAGAATCGGGAAGAAAGGAAGAGAGCTCTACCATTGAAATGTCCGTCATTCCAAGCCTGGGCTTTCATAGCTTCGATGAATTGTAGGGAACTCAGTGTGGGTAGCATGCACACCCAAAGGTGCGTAGAGTATGGTAGTTAGGTGCTTATCCATATAGCTTATAAAATCAACGGGAGATGTGAATCGAAGGACCGAGGAGTAATGCACCTGTAAAGGGAGGGCATTCAGTCAAGCATCCAATCCGCAGCTGGACTGGAAAAAAGATACAAGAATGATTATAGAGTTCCCATCTTTCCCGATTGGCTCTGCTTTTCTCGAATGCGGGTAGGAAACCAAACCTCGAGTTCTTGATTTCTTCTTACCTTCTCGAACATCCGGAAGTTGGCATCATGGAACGAGGAGCTTGAAAAGAAAGATAGTTATCCCTCCTTGTTTGATGTTATAGCACTGGGACTATAGAAAAGCAACCAAAAGTGAAAGAAAGTAGTTCACGTATGAATATTCTCCTAGCTTCTTTTTTATCCTTCTGCTGAATATACTGCTTATGATATGTCGTAAGAGAAGAAAAGAGATGCCTTGTGGTCATGCCTCTTGAACGTTCCATCCCCACCTAGACAACTCTAGTGAACTTGGAAGTGTGCAGCCTGAGAAGAGCATAACATCCTTGTATACAAGAGTGGAAGATAGGTTTCCAAGAAGTTGAATTCTTCGAGATGCATAGCAAAGAAGGGGTAATCAGAAAGGGAAACCTAGCAAGGGTAGAAGGTTCTTTTCGATCCAAATGTACAGGATGAATCGGAAGTTGAGAAGGTAGACGGTGCCCCGTGAAAGCACCTTCGTTAGAGTGTAGTCTGAAGACTTTCTTTCAAACTAAAGGGTGGGGCTACCCCAGGTGAGCCAAGAGGCGAAGGGTGGGAGTAGATCAGGTGAGCGTTAGCGAACTGTGGTCGTAGATCAGGCAATTCCAGGGGTTTAGTTTACCAATGCAACTCTATAGGCCTAGCTTACTAATCTAACAGAATTCCCGAGGGCTGGCCAAGAGACAGCATTAGGAATGGGAGATTAGACCTCAGTGCCGGAGCCTTTGATGAGCAAGAAGCCAATATTGTAATAGTAGGATAAGTAAGCTTCAACCTGCTCTCATCTTCCAATTTCTTAGAGAAAGAGAAAGCTCGTTCCGCTACTAACCTGATAGTGGTTGCCTCTGTATTTTCTTTTTTCGGGATTATGAATATCTCAATCGACTCTTGCATTCCTACCTTGCTTTCCACCGGCCTTGGCCTGAAAATGCGGAGTCTTCTCTGCTGACCTATAGAGAGGTAGGAAATCTTTTCCCTACACTGGCTTCCTCCCCTAACTACTGAGGAACAGGGATCTCGAATCAATCAATTCCTGGGTTGTTGTCTTAAAGAAAGCTTTTAGTGCGCGTTGCATGCTTTGTAATAGTATGAACTCATTATGCTCGTCAACTAGGTCAAGCAGGTGAACCCCCTTTCGCTGTCTGTGACTTTTTTTGCCTTCAAAACTGGACGTCAAATGCTATCCGTGAAAGTTCTTTTCCGCGCTAGATTGTGCTTATCGTAGTAAGAGTAGGACCTCTTATCCTTTGCCTAACAGCTTCTCTGATTCCTGACAAAACAAAGGGATGAGCCCCCTAGGCTTAGTCAAATCCGGCCTAGTCGGAACTATGATTCCTAAGACCTCACTCAGAACTACATTCCCGGATTGGTTGATGTTTGAAGCATAGTTCAACTGAAACAGATCCCTATCAGGTGAGAAAGAAGACATGAATGCTGCTTCCAACCAAGATACTGTTCTCCTCGATGTGGTTCTTTTCCCGCGAGTTCCATTGTGCTTTCATACCCGGACTTCGCATATTACTTGGCACCTGCCTTCAAAGACATCTCTGCAAATAGCGGAAGTAATGTGATGTCTGATCTTTATCTACTGCTCGTAGTCATAGGAAGAGCTCATAGTCTCGGAATTGCTCGCCCGAATCTACTTTTCTCTCAGTTTCTTTCTGTCTGTGGGACTGGCTAACCAATGAGATAGACCAGGTTCAAACTCAAGCTTTCGGGTTCCGCCACTAACCCTTTCGATTTTTCTGCTAATCTAGCTGCCTGTGAATTTTGTCTTTCTTTATGATAGCTTTTTAGAGTCACTCGTGTTCTTGGGAAAGTCTGATAGCTGCTGAAGAGTCTCATTGTGACCTTGGTCCTCAGCTTTATTGAAGAGCTGTATTTCCGGGGGAAGGTGAGTAAGGGGAGAGCCAGAAGAGAATTTGTCATTAAGCTCGCTGCCAACATAGTCTATATCTAAGGGACAAGACAAGAAGACGCCCGGACGAAGGCTGCGAATTGTATCTTTATACGTTGATTTCTAGTAACACATTTCTGACAACCGCGCCAAAAAGCAAGAGGACGAACTTAAGGCATTGAAAGACGTGAACCGAGGGCGGGCTTAGAAGGCTTCTCCAAATCCCGAAGCTAAAGCACCCGGTTTACGAATCAATCAAACGAGCCACAAACGCCAAACCAAAGACTGTTTCAAAAGCATCCGAATTAGCATTAATAGACGCAGAAAGAGATCCCCTACGGCCTTTGCTATCGCTTTCCACTTTTCTACTTCCATAGGGAAAGGGTGCCCATCTTCAAAGCGACTTTCTTAACAAACTCTAGCTCTAGGTCTTCATATTTGGAAAAACTCTCTTCTTTATCATACGAGGTATCAAAATCAGCATTCCCATCCCCATCTGAACCCGATAAGACATCAGTCTCAGTTGAACCAAACTCTCGAACTCGTCCAGAAGTTGAAGATGAAGCTTACGATTAAATCGGTGTTCAAAAAAAGGTTTAGCTCTAAAGAAAGCGGTTAAAGAGAGTTCTAACGTGGGGCGGGCATTAAATTGCCTCAAAAAAAGGGGTGCCTTCCCTGAGACTTCCTAAGTCCTAGTTTCAGCTTGATAGACTCACTAATTACTTCACTTAATTGCCAGATCAACATCACAATCGTTCCTTGTGATTCTAGGGGGTTTTGGATAGGAAGAGGGCGCCGCTCAACTCTAAGATGCTAGAGAGGGACATTCATTAGAATCGTTTTTAATGCGCGCATTGAGCGAGCAGTTAGTTTAGTATGAGATATCTCCCGTTCCAACAGTTTGTCCGTAAAAGTCAGAGATGAAGGCTCCTGATCTCTCTTTTAGCTTCTGTTATGAGTGAATTTCTATGGCCTATTTGATCTAAAAAGAAAGCCGGTTAAAGCCCTTATCATAGATTACCAGTAGTCCCTTCAAATGGTGGTCAACTTCTTTTCGAGATGCACCTCGCCCAACCGCCTTGTGAGTCTTTCTTCTCCCGTGCACAAACAGCCTCTTATCCTATCCTTATAAGGTTTCTTTTTCTCAGTACCAACAGTAAGTAGCCTGCCTTACGAGGGCTAATTTCCACTCTTACACAATAAATGGAAATCACCGCAAAGAAGGATAGGCCTTGGCAAAGCTAGAGTACATGATCTGCAACTTTCATTTTATAAGAATATAATAATAAGAAATTGATCTTGATCAATAAGAGTTCGGGAAATATAAATAATAGAATATAGAAGTCTTTTCTATGACCTCGGGGAGTAGCAAAGCGAAGAAGGTCTTTGAGTCAGAATGCTACTTTTTGAAGTTACGTGGGAACAGACTCTTTCATGCTAATGAGTCAAAGGCAAAACAACTCTTTATCCTCTCCGAACAGTAAAGCGTGTAGGGTTAGGAGAATCCCGTGTACCGTGCCTCTCAGTAGTCTACGGAACTTAGTAGGTGAAAGGTACGGTACGAGCAGAATACTTGGAGCAAATAGAGAAAAAGAGAGTCAAGACGAACTACATATTTTGAGTTCGATCTTAGTATAAAAAGTCTTCCATTCGCCGGGAGTGCTCAATTTCCCGCTAGTGGAGGGGGGAACAAAAGGGAACGAGGGTAAAGAAAGGTCTGGTTTTTCCATAGATAGAAGAGGGCGGATCCCTTCCTTCTGGGCTCAGTCTTTGCTGTAGAGCTCTCACCGGCTGACGGGGATACAAATGGTAGAGATTCGGACCTGGCTGGCACCATGGGTTGGATGATCGCTGCCAGGGTCGCCTGCATTCCTTCCGTTTCAAAGTCCCACTTCTTTCTCTACCCCTCTCTCATTTGCTTCAAATCCCACTAGTTCGCACTTTGCCTTTCCACCAATGCAGAAGATGGAGAGCCTAAGACTAGAGTAGGGATCTGCTTAGCCAGCATTTTTGAACCTAGGTCTGGAAGTATAATAGGATCTGTAATGAAAAAAGCTTGCCTCGACCATCCTCAGATGCCCTTTTTTTTTTTTGTTGGCAGCTCATTAGCTCCCGAGTCTCTCTCTAAAGGTTCTCGGGTTGACCTTGAGAGAACTTTACCTATAGCTAACCTAGAGAGCTTTACCTTAAGATAGCTCGGGCAGGCACTCTTCCTCGGAAAGAAAAGTTCCTTTCCTTACCATACCAATCACCTTAGCGCTGGGAGTTCTAGCAAGGAGCAGCTAGGCAAAAGAAGATTAGATAGCAAATTCATATTCATTAGATAAGAGATTGTGGATCTCTTTTTAGTGAGGACAACCGGATTGGGACGATCAGGTCGGTTGAGGACAGCAGCACACCAATAGGTGGATTGCCATTCTTGTACTCTTTGGGTAAAGGGTAGGAGCGCTCTTTCCCTCTCACCAATACTGAGACGTTGGGGTGGGGCGGAATCGGTTCAAACCAAATATACCCGCTTTCCTTAATGGCTACCCGCTTTCGAGTGAAGATTGAGAACCTACAGACGGCAGAATTAGCGTATATAAGACAAGGTTGGTGTCAAACTTGGAGGGCGCTTTTCGAGAGGCGGAATCATCACTCACACTCTTATCGGGCCGGATTTTCTTCCCATATGGTAATTCACTTAAATCCCTTACCTTAAAACAAACTATTTTCTTGGTCTTCAGCTTCATTCTTTCTGCGTTGATTCAGCGCTTGCTGCTTAGTGTTAGGGCGATAGCGGCCCTCTCCTTCTACCTGCCTGCTGTTATGGTGTAAGCTACCATGGCTTCTATTTGCGCTTTTTCTTAACAGGGAGGGGCTTAGCGCGTGGCATTATGGTTAACCCACGTGTGATGCAGTTTGCGCGCAACACAGAATTAGCCTATGTTAAGAAGGATTTTCATTATATGAGGTGGTGGGATGCCGAATCGTTGGTAGTCTTATTCTGTGGACAATGCATGGAACTTCGATCTAAGTTGAGCTAGCCTTACTATGGACGGTCTTGAGTGCCGGGACTTTCAAGGCTTCTGGAATCAACCAAAATTTCTCAATAAAAGAATAGCAAATGGAGACTTCGTCAAATTCATCTTGGTTTTCAGCATCTTCATCAGGCTTATGGACTTCACTTCCCTTTGTCCCTTTCTATCCCTAACAACTCCTCTTCTTCCTGACCATTTCCAATGTATTCAACATTTCGAATCTGAATTCTTCCGTGGTTCCCTTCTAAAAAATATCTATACTATAGAAGAATCTTCTTAGAAATGTTGTGACCATAGCATCCCAAGTAGGAATGGTTTTATGGCCTAAGCCATGCATGTAAGAAGAGCAAGACCACACCTGTCAATGATAATGGAAATTGACGGAAGGCACAAAGCCTCACTTCTGGCTCTGTCTCCACATCGATGAAGAATTAGTACCAAATGTTCGTATGGCTTTCCTTATCCGGCGTACACTTGAAAATAGGGAATTACATATCCTGGTGGATAAGAGATGTTGTTAACCCAATCAGGATGTGAAAAAAAATAGGTAACCGTACTTAAAGAGAGGAAAAGCAGGCCTTGTTTGGTTCTCTGGAGTTCCAGAGTTGGTCGGAATCTTATTCTTGGTATCGTTGGATGTATCCTGAGGTGAAGTGTCAATCCGTCTATCTCCGTTCGTGGTCCATATCCATGAACCCCTCACTCCTTCATGAAAGGAAAGATGTAGCTCCTCACAAGAAGCCCATACAAATGAATCAGAAATGCAAGAGAGAGTGCGCTAATGTAGAAGCGTACTGCCTAGGCCTAGCAAAGATTAAGGATAGCCTCTCCTCTTCCGATAGAGTGATAAGAGAAACTCACCCTCGGATCGCTCACTCCAACAGTTAGTGGTTGATTTCCGAGACCTATTACCGAAGTAGAAATAAGCTCAGTCCGGAATCCGGAATGTCGAGTAGCTTTAACAGAGGGAAGAGAATTGCTTACCAAAACATCTATTAAGACGTACCAGTCCTTCGCTCGCTTACTAATTGGTAGAAGAAGGAGAAAGGGGGATTCTGCGAGAAAGAATAAAATACAACTGAAAGGCCGATACACTCAAAAAAAAAGGATTAAGGCATCAGAGAAAAATAATGATTTGACTCCTCAATTACCAAGTGTAGGTAAGGTCGCCAGGAAAGACCCTCTTTTGGGGGAGATTGAGGGATATAGTGTAAGCATATGATCTTCCATCCTTACTTTGAAGGAAGACTTATATAGTTTATAACATCTAGAATGAAGCTAGCTATCACTCTTTTCTGCTGCCAATGGATCGAGATGATACCCGACACCAGCATTTAGTTTAGATGAATACTTGAAAAGATGCCCTGAAATCGCACGGTTAGGGCAGCGAACCGACGCTCAGACTCCTTTGATTACTCGGACTTCTCGCTAAATCTTATGCAAGAAAGCCTAGTGTTTTAGAAAACTCTTTCCGCTAGTGGTCTCTCACTCTCATTCCGGATTGAGCCACTCGTCGCTCACTCTTCTTTTCAATCCTTTAGGACTTTAAGATATGTCCTGAAAAAATATTCTTTTTTGATCCGCCCCCGCGGTCGTACTGCAGAACGTCGTCCTCTTCGTTTTCGATCGTGGATCCTTGACTTCCAAGTGCTTCTTCTCTTGCTAGATCTTCTCCAAACACCCACCACTGGTCTTAGGCACCTCTCCTCGACCTAATCGAGCTAAGAACAAATGCATGCAAGAATTTGAGAAAAACTTCTCAAAAGCTTCATCCATGGCAATGGATGAAGGAGGGAAGAAGAAGAAGGAAAACAGCAAGGAAGAGAGGGGAGGGAGAGGAAGAAGCTTACCAACAATCTGGAATCCCTTGCTGCAGTCCATACACAAGAATCCTCAACAAGGTGGAAGAAGAGAAGAGAAGAGAGCCAAAAATGGAGAAGAGTTGAGTGAGGAAGAGAAAGTAACGTGAAAGAGAAAGAGAGGAGAGAGAGAGGGAAGGGGACAAGGCTGCCAAGATGGGACAACAGCCATCTTGTCTTCTTTTGCCCGGAACGAGGGGTCGAAAATGACCCCTTGTCACTTCGACTCGGAACGAAAGGTCGGAACGCGGGAAAAAGGGAAAAAAACGACGAGTCGGCTCGGGATTTTCTTAGGAATAAATCCCGACACTCGGCATCTCGGACCTACGGGATAACCTACAAGGCGCTCTAAGTCCGGAATAAAATTCCGGGCGTTACAGTTTCCATCTTTTTATCCATTTTCTTCATTACGAGTCTTGGTGTTGAAAGATCGGGCCAACTGACGGCTAACCCCGTATCAAATTGGTATCAGAGCTTCAGGTTCATCAACACCTTCACATGTCCCATATCAAACACAAAAAAAATAAAAATTCGAGCTTTCACGATCCGTCAAGGAAGTTCTACACAAAAAGAGTCACCGGAGCAAGATCCATAACGGTTAGTTCTACTATTCTCGTTATTTTTCTGCAATTTTCAATTCCGCATTCAATTTCTTGAAAAGAAGGATTTTTGTGGCCTATTGTTGATTTTGAATACATATTTTGCCTAAGATTCGATATTTTCTCGTTTTGATCGGATTTTAACCCGTCCACCACAAAGACACCCCCTCCGCCCCAAGACTCGTTGCTTCCGCCGCCGCCGCCCAAGGCTCCGCCCCGGCGCAACCGTCACAGGCTACGGCCTTCAGCCCTTGCCCGCCGCCTTCAACCGCTGCCTACCCCGCCGTTTTCGGCAGCCCCGGCGCCATTCCCACAGCCTTCGGCCTTGTGACGTCGCCCGAGATTCCAGCCGCCGCCCTAGCCCTCGGTCTCGGCCGAGACCCAAACCCTATCCTGGTCGATATTTCTATCTCTGCGCCGCAGCCGTCGCCCCCTCGAAACCCTACCCGAAATCCTAGCCGTCGCCTCCGGCGTCGCTAAACCCTAACCCTAGCCGTCGCCTCCGGCGTCGATAAACCCTAACTCTAACCCTAGTCGTCGGGCCTCGTCAAACCGGCCCAACCCGACCCATCTCGGCCCATCAACCGAGATCCACAAAAAAAAAAGTTTTTGAACCGAGCTGAAGAAGTCCAGCTGCCGGGCCACTGCTCTGTCGCCGCCGCTGCCCCGCCACCGCAGCCCCGCCGCTCCGCCGCAGCCCGCAGCCCGCCGCATCCCGTTGCAGCCCTCCGCCCGTGGTTAGACTCACAAGTATTTAGTTAAAAAAAAAAGAAGAAGGTCAAAGGCCGTACAAAAAAAAAAGTGACGTTACTTGCGAGCTAAGTTATTCAGTTTCCGCGGTTGTGCATCTTGTGCGAGTTTTATTTTGGCAGGCGTTCTTTTGAGCGTAATTGATATATATTTGTTTCCCTAGGAGCTCCCTACATCGCTGCAAGGCAACCTTAAATTGCACTCCTTCCCTTTTTCCCTTTTATCTTTTCCCTTGTTTCCTTTTACCTTCCCTTTCCTTTTTGCTTGTATCCTTTTTCCCTTATTACCTTTTTCTATTTTATTTCCCTTTTTCTTTTTGTATTTTAATTTCAAAAAGCCGCAAATTATCTGTTCTATTTTGAGATTATTGATTTGTTGGTTGAGAATATTGCAGGCGAGTTTAGTTTTGCTTTTCTTGCTAGCACCACATAAAAAGGCCTTTTCCCTTTGAGATCTGGTTTAGTCACCTTGTTTTCTTGCCTGAACGCATTAACTTTTTGATTGCTTGAGACATCTTTCTTGTAGATTCACAGTTATCCTCGCAAACCGGCTAAGAGGAAGTTGCGAAGCTTACGAGATAGGTTCTGAGCGAGACACTTGAAGAGGGTAGTCTATGAAGTTATCTTTAACTAACCTTGACGTGTTTGCTTGTTTTGAGTTATGTTTGCAGGAAGGGAAAACGAGAACCAGATACCCGAAGTTCCACGGGGTACGGATTTCGAGACTATGATGGCCCGTGTCATGGAAAGATTAGATGCCATCGAGGCACAAAACGCAAGGGTACTCCCACGGGTGGAGCCACCACCACCTCGTCCACCCATATACCGGACCAATCCAGGACTCATGCGACCGAGACGAGCCTTACGGAGAGAGCTGGACTTCGACGATGAACATCCAGTATTGGAGACTGAAGTATATTATAAGGCTAAGGTGAAGATACCCCCATTTGAAGGGAAGTGTGATGCTGATGTGTACCTTATTTGGGAGGTGAAGGTAGAACAGATCTGGAGCTGTCATAACGTTTCAAACACTAGGAAGGTACAATACGCTGCCCTTGAATTCACCGGTTATGCCTTAATGTGGTGGAATAACTTGTTAAAGGAGAGAAGGAGAATGTTAGATGAAGACATCACTAGGTGAGAACAGATGAAGGCTATCATGAGAGCCCGGTTCGTGCCACCTTACCATGGACAAGATCTGCGCCAGCGATTGGAGAACCTTAAGCAAGATTCTATGAGCGCAAAAGAGGTGTATGCAGCCATGGAAATGGCTATAGTTCGAGCTGATGTGCAGGAAGAAGAGGAAGCTACTGTGGCTCGATATCTTAGGATCTTACACCCTTACTTGGCTAACGAAATAGAATTGTATGCTTACTCTAACCTGACAGATTTGTTGCACCTTGCTGTAAGAGTGGAGAAGAAGCTGAAATTACGAAGTCAGGACATGCGATCTCCGAATACCACGTGGAGAGGAAATGCCGGCCGAGACAATGGCAGAGACTCCGGCCGAGATACACCCATCCGAGACGTCAAGACCCCGGTTCAGCCCACAACTGCTTCTACATCAGGCAACGCTACTACCTCGACACCATAGGGAAGTGGTTCTAGCTCCTCTACGAGAGCTAGAGACATCACTTGTTTCAAGTGTCAAGGACGAGGTCACATGGCGCGGGAATGTCCAAACAAAAGGAACTTGTTCATCAATGACAAAGGGTATTACTAGTCGGATTCGGATGCTGAGGAAGAGGAAGAAGAGAGACCGGTCTTGCTAGCTGAAAGGGATGAAGCAGAAAAGAGTAAACTGGAAGAAGAATTTGAAACTGGATTATGCTTTCATTCCAATATGATTGCTGAATGCTTAGATGATGAGACCACTGCTGAGTTGGTCACACCTTTACATATGATATCCCCTGTTGATGCGATTGATTCCATGACTACTCTTATTGAGCATCCAGTTGAGTATGATGCAGGGAAGAACACGATTGAGTCTGAACAGGAGGCCGTTTCCCACGGCTCGCAGGGCAAGGAATTGACATGTTATATATGTGCCCCTCACCCTGTTGTTAATGTTGATTTTATTGAATGCTTTGTGATTAGGAGAGCTTTGAGTATCATACCTTCTCTCGATGAAGATGATCAAAGAGAGAACTTGTTCCACACACGCTGTCTGGTTCAAGGAAAGGTATGTAACATGATCAGTGACAATGGAAGTTGCAGTAATCTAGTAAGTACGGAAGTTGTTAGCAAGCTGCAGTTGACTTCTATTCAACACCCATGGCCTTATAAGCTCGGATGGATGAATGACTGTGGAGAAGTCAAAATCAATCGGCATGTCAATATCGCATTCAAGATTGGAGCATACGAGGATTCAGTTCTATGTGACAATGCACCCATGCATGCATGTCACATCTTACTCGGAAGACCATGGGAGTATGACCGAGATGTAACACATAAAGGAAAAACAAACCGCTATTGCTTTACTTTTCAGGGCAAGGAATTCATATTGAAGCCCATGACTCCCACTGAGGTTACTGAGTATTATGAAAAGAAGAAGAGTAAGGAGGAGGACGCGAGAAAGAAGACGTTGATCATCATCAATGACGCTTCTCCTAAAAATTCAGATGCTAACCCTTACACATGTGCTACCTATAGTTATGTATACAAGGAAATCTGGCTGTCCATACAAAACATCGGTCTATTGCAGAGTTTTGACGACGTCCTCGACGATCTTCGCAAACCTTTGGCTATATATCACTGGTCTCATCTAGCTAATGAATACCCTCACTTGGACATTGTCATTAACTTTGAGGGATTCAAGCTGAAAAATTTCAAGTTAAAGGTGACATCTGTGTAATGCTACACTCAAGGAGTATTTCTATCCTCTTAGAGATAAGACTTTGAGACTTATTGATGTTAAATTCATACATCGCACTAATAAATGTTGTACTTTGGCCATTTATGTAGGTACGGACAACGAGGAACAGTCGGAGCAGGAGAATAGCACGTCCCAGCAGGAGTTCGAAGAAATAGCTGGAGAGGAAGCACAGGAGGCGCACGTTGAGAATGTAGAAATAAAGGACGAGGAGTTAGACGATGACCCAACTGAAACGTCCTATCCCAACCCGCCGACCGGAGATTCTTACGGAGTTTCCTCAAGACTACACTCCATGGATTCGTGGTCGAATCCTTTTCAAGAATGGGAGAATGATGCAGGAGCATCCCTTAGCTCGACTTCACTCACTTACACTGACGGGCCTAGTAGCAAGAGGAGACGAGTTACCCTTGGTAACGATCTCGACCGAGATGTGGAGAGAAAGCCCGACCGAGGTATGGAGAGAGACGGCCGATATCATGAGAGAGACAACCGAGTTCATGGCCAAGACTTGGAGGAGAGAACGGGCCGTGATCCACTTGATCCGTATGAAGAAGAAGCACGTCGGGCTGCATTTGAAGGAAGAAGATTTCGGGTTAATTTAAGTAGCTAAATTAGGCCCAACTTGCTTATTGTTTTAAAGCCCATTCTTAGACATCTTTTAAATAAAAGATGGGCTTGCTTTTAATTATTCGTTTTGGGCTTTTAAGACTTGTTAGTTCAGCCCATTAGTTTATTTTATTTCTCTTTTATTTTTGATCTTATCTCTTGGAGATTTGATCTTATCTCTTTAAGCTAGATTGGGCTCGATCTTGGATCAAGCCCATAGCCCGTAAGAAACCCTAGATGACGCACCTCTAGCCTATATAAGGTCTAGGGTGGACGTCCCTTTTGCTTAGCTTTGATTGAAATTAAACACAAGTACTTTCGAGTATTTTTGTCTTCTATCCCATATTCTTCTCGTGGAATCGAGACACCTTACTGTGTGAGCGGAATCTGTTTGCCCAACAACTTTGGCGCTGTTTTGAGTTGTGTCACTTGGATTGGCAAGTTGGTGCCATCAATCATCTTCGGGTGACTTCTCGTGCTTGGGGACAATCTCTTTCCCCTCTGTGTGAGATTATAGCGGAAGGGCTTCTTCAAGTCATTCCAAGTTGTGTGTTAGGGCCTTTGTTTCCCTATCGTGCTCTTGGTTGCCTTAAGGGTTCGACCAGATCTATCCATCTTTCGATCCTTCACAATCATTGGATCATTCCTCCATCTTTTTATTTCAAGTTTCCATCTTTTTATCCATTTTCTTCATTACGAGTCTTGGTGTTGAAAGATCGGGCCAACTGACGGCTAACCCCGTATCAGTAGGTATGGAATCTCGGCCGAGATTTGTATGGATTAGGCCGAAATTTTCCCTCTGCACAGGAATCTCGGCCGAGATGGGTATGATCTCGGTCGAGATATCTTGGATCTCGGCCGAAATGCCGACCGAGATCACTGTATGTCGAGATATCTCGGTCGAGATAGGAATAATCTCGGCCGAGATCAAGATAAGATTGTCCGATCCATTGTCCTCCTTCGTCAGCTCTTCTTCCTCGATGCGCTCTTCCTTTGGTCGAACCTCTTCCTTGGGAGTAGAGATGCTTTCAGATTTCTCCCTTGATCTCCACAATTGGCTCGGCGTTTGGGGTTCTTCCCTACGAGTCAAGGTACTTTCAAGCTTGTCAAGCCTCTCTATAATACTTTCGCAGCAAAGACCCTGTTTTTGTTTTTCTATATATCTTTGGTAGTTCAGTTCATCCTGCAGATAACGGATCTGCTCCAAGCTTTCTTCACTTTATCCTAGTAGGTTGACCGAATAAATCTCATACTCCAAGTTCTGCTCTAGATAATCAATTCGTTTTCTGGTTTCCTTCTACTCATCAAAGATTGTAGATGCCATTGTGTTGAACCTGGGGAACACAAAGACAAAAGGGAATCCGAGATCAAAAGTAACAAAAAAGATATACACTATAAATAATCAAAACAAGCAAATTAAACTTTCTCAGTCCCCGGCAACGGCGCCAAAAACTTGTTCGCCGGTTTTACACCCCTATAAACAACTACAAAAAATGATAGAAATCCACAGGATAGCAAAACTAGGAAGGGATAGTTTTATATTTATAACCTGTAATAATTCCCTAAATAGCAACGAACCCACAGTGTATGGATCGTACGAAGTAGGACAAGTATTCAGGGTCGATCTCAGGAACTGGGAGGATTAATATGCAACAATGATTAAGAATAAAATAAATCTCGAATAAAGAAGGAGGTTGAAAAAGATAAGGGAAAGAAATCAAAAAGGTTTAAAAAGGATTTTTATGGATTCGCAATCAATTGTCACTATTGATTGAAAATCAAATAAAACAAAAAGGAAACAAAGATAATCAAGTTAAAGGAAAGAAAATGGATTCCAAGGGTTCAAGATCATTGTTTATACATATAGATTCAGGAAGACTCATAAAGATATATGGTAGAAAAGCCGCAGGTATGATCGTTTCTAGGCTGACAGTCTATTACCGGGTAAGTCTCAAGACTATCTAGTTCCAAACCAACCACCTATTACCGGGTAAGTCTCAAGGTAGAGAGGTAGGAAATTCTAAACAAACCAGATTACAAACTAAGGGAAAGGTAAACCATTACCGGGTAAGTCTCAAGTATTACCTTACTTAGGAAGGAATCTAAGCACATTCAACCAATAAAGGATGAACTTTTATTACCTATGATCAATCACTCATGTATCTAAGAAGGAATATCACCGGGTAAGACTCAATTCCAACTTAGGTTACTAGCTAGAAGGATTTTAACTAGGTTCAAGTCCAAGCCAACCATTAGGATTTCAAGCAATTCAAAGCCAAAACAAAGCACAATCTAATCCATCATAATCCAATGCATAAACAACTCCCTGTCAACCTTGGAACCACAAAGTTCTATCCAATAACAATCATATCAAAGAAAGACAAATAAATAAATAACAAAGGGGAATAAAAAGAACTTAACTTCAATAAATGGAAACCTTCAATCTTGAGATATCTCGAATCAATAATGTATTTCCAACAAAACTCAATGTGAAAGTCTGAAACTTTAATCTAAACTAATGAAGAACAATGGAGGAGAAGAAGGGAAGAGGAAGAAGACGGCTCCCCCCTCTAGGGTAACCTAACCCTAAAAATCGGACTAATTCGGACCCTTAGAAATTATTTGGAGCTTCCCTTTTATACCCAACAACCTTCCAAAGAATGGGCTGGGCTAAATCAGATCCAAAAATACAATAAAATCGCCGCACAGGAAATCTCGGGCAAAAAATCTCGGCCGAGATCAGGCATGTCGGGACCGAGATTTGGCAACAGAACCTTCAGCGCGTCAGGACTTCAGAAATCTCAGCCGAGATCAGGCCATCTCGGCCGAGATCAGGCCATTCTTCGTTCCTTCGTGTCTTTAGCTCAATTCCTAGCCCTTTCCCGTGCACGTAGCTCGCTCCAATGCATCCACTTCGAGGCTTAATCCTCAAATACGTCGTTTTAGCTCCAAAATGTGCCAAATTACCTACAAAGCCACAAATAGTGTGTGTAAACATCTATTCTTGCAAAGCAACACTAAACAAGCATAAATGGCACAAACTAAGGCCAAAGCATGAATGAGGAAAGGGGAAATCTAACTAAATGCATGAATGCAACAGGTCGATAAATCATGTTATCAGCATATTTTTCTCTTTTCTTTTCTAAGTTTTTTTTCTTAATTTCTCTTACTTTCTTCTGAGTGAGTGGAATTGGTGCACAGTAGCTGAAACCTTGGTGTTTAACTTCCTTCACGTACCTTACACCGGAATGCACATACCAAATCACTCGTTAGGACGTTTAGCTAATCATATTTTGGTAAGACACAAACACTTGATTATGTGAATGGTGCCGAGTTACTCATCCTCATAACCAACAACCCCCTAAAAGCTTTGCTTTTCAATCACATCTCACAACATCACATTCAACTTCTTCACATAATACACATAAACTCTTCAAATTAAGCATACACTTTCAACTTCACTTCCTAATTCCCGGATAAGTCAAAATGAGGCAATTATATTCAATGCTTGAGGTGCTAAATATGGTAAAGATAGAGAAGAAGAAGAAGAACTCGAATTGCCTAAATCATTCACGTGCAATGTATAAGAACTCATCATATAGATTCAACTATCCAAAATCAATTCAATTAAACAAGGTAATTCTCATAATTCATATAAATTTCAAACAAAGTAGTCAAATCTCACATATGCCATTAATTCAATTAAAGCTCAAAATGTTAATCAATATCCAAATAAACATACACAAATTTCATCATAAAGGTCATATCAATCCTAGAAGAACAAATTTTTTGAATTTCCTGATTTTTTTTATTTTTATAAATGCATACAAATAAAGGAAACGTGTGACATGTAATTCAAATTGTTCATGCAGTACAGATAAAAACATGCTAAAAGAATTGCAAGCATCCCACCTCATACTTAAATCTCACATTGTCCCCAATGTGAAAAATAAGTAGGAATGAGAACAATACTCACAATGTAAAAAGAAGTAGCTAATCCGGAGCTCACTCGAATGGTGGTGGTGGAGGGTGATGTGGGTAGTGGAGGTTATCCGGGTCATAGAAGTTCCCGAACATCTGGCGATAAATCTCGCCCATCATCCCCTCAGAGATAGAGTAGCGTCTCTCTATATCGATCTGACGATTCTCTATCCTCTGCTAACAGAGCCGGAGGGAATAAATATCAGCTGCAAGCTGATCCATAGCAGGCGTCTGTCTGCGCTGGGTCTAGGAGCTCGTGAAGATGACGCTCCTCTAGAAGGCATTCTAGAATGTCGTGTATCTGTACCTCTCATATCAACAACAAAATCATCCGTCTCAGTAGCATCCTTTGTGTCAGTACCTCGCTGCTCGTTCTCTCCTACATCATCGTCTTTATGGATCTCTATTGAGATTTTTGGATCTCGGGCCGAGATCAAGTCTTTTGGTTCGGGATCTCGGTCGAGATTTTTGATATTGCGCCGTGGTCGAAGTCCCTGTTTTGCAATCTCGGTCGAGCTACCCTCAATCTTGGGCTGGATCTCGGGAGATATGAGTGCATCATGGGCCGAGATAGGACCGATATTGTTCTCATGATGCACAATTGACGTCAGCTTTTCAAACTCAACTTCTTCATCAATGGGAACTAGATTCAAAGTTCAGATTTCTTCAAAGTGTTCATCCTCTGGCTCCCCATTCATGATTCTCATAGTTAATACTTACTCAAGAGGATCCGAAAATAGGATGTAATTCGCTATCTCTCAATACTCTTCCTCATCATCGAGGATATTGTACATGTCATCTTCTAATGCTGGTGTCTTGATCAAAGCAGGAAGCTTAACATGTACAATCTCTTCATGAATCTTGAAGGTAAGAGTTGCCCTCTTACAATCAACTAGACATCCTGAGGTACAAAGGAATAGTTTTCCAAGAATGATAGGAACGGGACAATTAGCAAAAATATCCAGCACCACAAAATCAATGGAATGAAGAACTTCTCCAGCTGGATGGGAACGTCTTCAATAATACCTAAAAGGAGTGTGGTAATCCTGTCTGCTATGCAAAGAGTCATCCTTACAGGCTTTGGCTCTCCAAGTCCAACCTTTTTGCATAATGCGAGCGATATAATGCTCACACTAGCTCCAAGATCGCATAGTGCCTTATACGTTCCATCCCCAACCTTGATTGGTACACAAAAGGATCCGGGATCACTCAACTTTGGTGGCATCTTTTCATTATTCCTCTGGATGAGCTCAGTAGATCTCCGGATAATTTTGACTTCACCATACTCCTCTAATTTCCTCTTGTTGGAGAGGATTTCCTTCAAGAACTTTCCATACGCATGCATCCCTAGAATAGCATCAACAAAGGGATGTTAATATATAACTTATTCAATAGGTCAAGGAACTTACCAAAGTGCTTGTCCAATTGAGCTCTTGCTCGGGATTTAGGGAATGGAAGTGGTGGCTTGTATGGAAGAGGTGGAATGTAGACAAGCTCTTTCTCCTTAGGCTCCTCTTCCATGACTTGTTTTCCCTTTTCCACTGCCTTTGGTTGTGGATCATTTGTTTCCGATACACTCCTAGTAGTAATTGTCATGACTTAGCCTTTAGGATCGTTTTCAGTCTTTTCAGGAAGTCAATCTGGATCGCTCTATGCTTCTTCGGCCTTCTTGAACACTTGAGTCTCCAAAACCTTTTGAGCTTTGTTTACAGTAGTGACAGAAGTCTCCAAATTGCTCATCATCACCATTAATTGCTCAAACATCATCTCAACTCGATCCTTCGGTTGGGATGATTCAGCTGGTTTGGACTCTTGACCTGCATTCCTAGAAGACGCCTGAGGGTTCAAAGCACCTTCAGGGTTAGAGTAAGAAAATCCAAGATGATTATGGTTAGGCCTGAAATTGTTTCCCTGATTATTCCTATTAAATTGTTATTGTTGTAACCCCTTTGATTTTGATAACCTCCTTAGAAGTTACCCTTACCCATGAAATTTACATCCTCTTCTTTGGATGCTACCTGCGCTTCAGCTTGCTGATTTTTCACATTAGATGAAAATAGTTCCTTCAAAGATTTAATCTCATTATGTAAAGCATCAAACCTTGCATTTGTATGGGTGCTTTCACTAACCTTATGCACTCCGGGTCTAGCTCTTTTCTCTTTAACTTTCTTGTGAGAGTACTTCTCAATCATTAGGGCTTGCTTCTCAACAAAGTCCCCAGCCTCATTCACGTTTTTCTCCATGAAAGTACCTCCAGAAAGTGACTACAACTTAAACTGAGTGTCCTCATCAAGTCCCTTGAAGTAAATCTCTAGCAACTCGATCATGGGAATCCCATCATAAGGTCCTTGAACCTCTCCCAATACTTAAATAAACTCTCTTTATCCTTCATCATGAAGGCATTTATCATTCCTCTAAGCTCAGTAATCTTGGAAGGTGGGAAGAATTTGGTGAGAAAATCCGTAGACATCTCTTCCCAAGTGCTAATCCACCCGTTTGGTATTGATTGATACCAAGATAGAGTTTTATCCCTAAGAGAAAAAGAAAAACCTCTTAGCTTATGATTGTTACCTTCAATACGAGCAGTCTCACCGTATCCATTAGAATCTCATAGTTCATCAAGTGTTGATGAGGAGACTCTACATCTATCCCTCCAAACTGATTCTGACGAATCATCTGGAGTACATGCGGTCGCAACTCATGCTCGTGGGCTGTGGGATATCCAAAGTTAACTCCAAGACGGTTAACCCTTTGGGCAGGATCTATATTTTGTCCAAGTTTTTGTGGAGGTTCCATAATAGGCTCGTATCGGACAGGTCTGAGAGGAGCAGGAGGTGGAGGAACGACAGCCTGTGGTAGCTCTATCGGTTGCACTTGCTGCACCGGTTGTACTTGAGCTAGCCTCTCATTATGGAGCTGAAACATCTCTCTCATTTCAGCTCTGATCTGATACATCTCCCTCCTAGTTTCTTCCTCTCTTTCTCTAGCAGTTCGTCTTTCAGCTTCTAGCTGCTAGGCTTCATTAAGCTCTGCTTCATAATCTCTAATCTGATCCATCATCAAAGCTTTATGGGATCTGAGTCTCTGTCGTAGTGTCTTCTCAGGTTTGGGATCGTACGGAACTAGTTCTTTCGAACCCCGAGTTCTTCGCATACACCGTGAAAGGAATCTAAAGTCCTGAAAATTTCAAAGACACACACAAAAGCGAGATCAATAGTACAAGAAAGACTTACACTATAAGAAATCAAAAGATGCAAATCAAATTAAATTGTCCCCGGCAACGGCGCCAAAAACTTGTTCGCTATTTTTACACCACTATAAATCCTTATTAATGATGATAAAGACTCACAACCTAGTAAAACAACGGTGTGCTTTAAATTTATAACTTGTAATAATATACTCAATTATAACGAACCCACAATGTTCAGATCATATGCAATAGAGCAAGTATTCCAAGATCGATCTGAAGAACTAAGTGAATGATTTGCAATATCGATCCAAAATAGTGTAAATCCAGAATAAGAATAAGATTGGAAAGGAAGGGAAAGAAAAAACAAATGTTTTTGGAAGGGTTTTGTGTAGTTCGCAATTGAATGTCACCTTCGATTGAAAACAATTAAAATGCATTCCAAGTGTTCAAGACCATTGTTTATAAACATGGACTCAAGATAACTCACAATGCGTCTATGGTTGAAAACCAACAAGGATGAACGTTTCTACTCTGATGGTCTATTACCGGGTAAGTCTCAAGAACATCTAGTTATGATCCTAACTACCTATTACCGGGTAAGTCTCAAGGTAAAGAAAGGGAAATTATAAACAAACCAGATTATCAAACTAAGGATCAGGTAAACCTTTACCGGGTAAGTCTCGAGAATTACCTAACTCAGAAAGTAATCATGACACATTCTATCCAATAAAGGTTTCACCTTTATTACCTATGGTCAATCTACTTATGTATCTAAAAAGGTATATCACCGGGTAGGTCTCAATTCCAACTTAGGTTGCTAGTTTGGAAGGTTCTAACCTAGATTAAAGTTCAAACCAACCATTAGGATTTCAAAGCAATCCAAACCAATTCTAAGCTCAAATTATTCCATCATCGTCCAAGGCGTAAACAAATACCTATTCACCTTGGAACCACAAAGGTTTCTAGCCAATAATCAACACAATGAAAACAATAATCAATTCAATTGAAGAATGCATAAAAGATGAATAACAAAAGGGTGAAATGAAAGTACTTAGCTTTATAACTCGAAAACCACCAAAATAATGAATTCCGGTATCGCAAGGGATATCTAAACTAAATGAAATGAAAAGGCTGAATCTTTCCTAAAACAAACTAAGGTTTAACAATGGTGAAGGTAGAGCAATGAAGGAGGAAGGTAGGAGTCAACATCGCCTCAGATCTGAAAGGGAATGAATTTGGAACTGAAAGGAAACAAAACGGATCCATTTGGAAATAATCGGAGCTTTCCTTTTATACCCAACAACCCGCCAAAAGACATGGGCTGGGCCAAAGGGTCCGAAATAAAATAAAATCGACGCTTAGGGGAGAATCTCTGGCTGGATCTCGGCCGAGATGTGTCAAGGTTGGGGCCGAGATTTTGTCTTCGATCTTCAGCGTCATGGGATCTCGGTCACGATCTCGGTCGGGATTTTGCATGGATCTCGGTCGAGATGCCGAACGAGATGATTTAACAGGAGACCCTATCCACGGGTTGAGATTTTTGGATATCGGCCGAGATGGATTTCTTCCCTAGGGAACTTGTTTCGGCTTGGATACCTCGGCCGAGATGCTTGACAAATGTTGCTCAAAAACGTTTCTTGGATTCGTAACTCGACTTCTTCGCCTTTCCTTACCTCGTATGATTGCTTCTATGCATCCACTCTGATGCTTGATCATCAAATGCATCGTTTTAGCTCCAAAATGCACCGAATTACCTACAATGACACCAAAAGCGTGTGTAGACATGTATACTTGCAAAGTAGAATTAAACAAGCATAAAAGACACAAACTAAGGATAAAACATGCATGCGGAAAGGGAAAATCTACCTATATGTGTAACTAAACTAGGTCGATAAATCATGTTATCAGTCAGCGTCGGCCACTCTCGGTCATGGCTCGGCCAACGTCGGACATGATAAGGCCAACGTCGGACATGACAAGGACATGACAAGGCCAGTGATGGACATGAAAAGGCCATGACATGGCCAAAGTCGGGCATTCTCGACCATGAAAAGTCCAGCGTTGGACATGACAAGGCAATGACAAGGTCACCGTCGGCCACTCTCGGCCAGCGTCGGGCACTCTCGGCCATGACAAGGCCAAATTCGGGCATGACAAAGCCATGACAAGGTCATCGTCGGGCATTCTCATCCATGACAAGTCCAGCGTCGGCCACTCTCGGCCATGACAAGTCCAGTGTCGGACATGACAAGGCCATGACAAGGTCACCGTCGGCCACTCTCAGCCACTCTCGGGCATGACAAGGCCAGCGTCGGCCACCCTCGGTTCTTGCGTCTCCTCTTGCCGCCTCCCATAAAGTTGCCTTGCTGGCGGCCTGATGCTTGATCCGTTAAGAGCTACCAAACCTCATGCCGCCTCCCATAAAGTTGATCAGACCAATTCCAATGCTGGTGAAGGAGCGAGCCTGACCGATGGTCCTGCTTTTAGTCTCTTGGATCCGCTCATGCGTCCCCTTCTCCGGTTGCACTTGTTCTTGGTGTTGGTAGAGGTAGGCGTCTTTGACACTTGGTGAGACCCACCGCTAGTCTTGATGATGTAGGAGCATCTCAGGACCTAGCCCGAATGGAGATCATGAGCATGGAAGCTAGGAAGCACGGAGTGTTGATCACTCTAAGGAGAAGGAGAGGAAGAATTAAGGACATTCCTCAACATGTTAAGGAGATTATTCATGAAAGTGATGAGAAGACCATTTCCGGAGATACATTGAAGACCTTTGATTGGAGATGGGAGATGACATGCATGATCACGTATGCATGGGAAAGAAGGAGGATTCGATGTCAAGAAGCATGGAGTTGCATGTCTAAGGAGTTGAACGTTTTATTTAGAGCTAATTGGGTTTATTTTATTATTAAATAAGACTTCAATTAGATCTATTATTTTAAAGCTCATTCTTGGACATCTTTTAAATAAAAAATGGGCTTGCTTTTAATTATTTGTTTTGGGCTTTTTAAGACTTGTTAGCTTAGCCCATTAGTTTATTTTTATTTCCCTTTTATTTTTGATCTTATCTCTTGAAGATTTGATCTTATATCTTTAAGCTAGATTGGGCTCGATCTTGGATCAAGCCCATAGCCCGTAAGAAACCCTAGATGACGCACCTCTAGCCTATATAAGGTCTAGGGTGGACGTCCTCCTTTGTTACCTTTGAATGAATTAAACACAATTACTTTCGAGTATTGTTTCTCTTCTATCCCATATTCTTCTCGTGGAATCGAGACACCTTACTGTGTGAGCGGAATCCGTTTGCCCAGCGACTTTGGTGTTGTTTTGAGTTGTGTCACTTGGATTGGCAAGTTGGTGCTCTCAATCATCTCCGGGTGATTTCTCGTGCTTTGGGGACAATCACTTTCCCCTCTGTGTGAGATTATAGCGGAAGGGCTTCTTCAAGTCATTCCAAGTTGTGTGTTAGGGCCTTTGTTTCCCTATCGTGCTCTTGGTTGTCTTAAGGGTTCGACCAGGTCTATCCATCTATCGATCCTTCACAATCATTGGATCATTCCTCCATTTTTATTTCAAGTTTTCATCTTTTTATTCATTTTCTTCATTTTGAGTCTTGGTGTTGAAAGATCGGGCCAACTGAATGCTAACCCCGTATCAAATTGGTTTCAGAGCTAAGGTTCATCAACACCATCCCGCACCATCTACAAAGATAAAAATCGGAGCTTTCAAGATCTGTCAAGAAGGTTCTACCAAAAACAATCGATTGGAGTAGGAACTGTAACGGTTAGTAAACTATTCTCGTTATCTTACTGCTTTTCAATTCTAAAGTCAATTTCTTGAAAAAGATTATTTGTGGCCTGAATTATCCCCCCATAACTCAGCCAAAGATCCAATCTTTTTCCTGAAACCATACTTGTGATTCACTTCGTGCAAACCTATTCGGGCTAAATTGCGGGAAAACCAACCGAGAACAATCTTTTTAGCCACGGTACACTTCTGAATCGCCACCACGCCCCACTACACCCCCACCACACCACCACCACAAACAGCCGCCGCTGCACTACAAAAAAAAATAAATAAAATTTATTTTTGCCTTTCGGCCGCCGGAGCTTCCCGCCGCCGGACTTCCACCACCAGCCCACCGCCCCACGCCACCACTTCCCTGCTGGATTCCCGCCGGGCCTCCGCCACCACCACACAACCGCCACCCACCGTAAAACCTTCAGTTTTCGGCCCCAAAACCACCTCCAGCCGCCGCCGCTGAGCCGCCCAACCCCCACCACCACACAACTTCCCCATCCCCCACCAAAACCCCTTAGTTTCGGCCTCACCCCGCCGGTTCACCGCCGTCAAACCCACCGCCACCCATTTCCGCCCATCCAACCGCAGTTTCAGCCACTGCAGCAACACCACGCCTCCACCAGCCTCGGGAGCAGCCTTGCCACGTACAAACCCTAGAGGTTTCGGCTATTCAAAAAAAAAAAAAAAGGAGGAAGAAAAGAAAGGAGCAAATTTTGATCACCTTTTAGCCTTTGGAGTTCCCTGCAAGAAACCTGAAAACACCCTTTGTTCCTTGAGCTTTTATACCCTTCTAATTTTTCAGGCTACATTTTTCTTTATTCAAGATAATTGTGTTTAGTTGAGAAATTGCAGGCGAGACTAGTTTGCTTTGATATGTGTACCGCAGGAAGGGAAAACGAGAACAGGGGATCAAGTCCAATCTTCATGGATTCGAGGTCGAATCCTTTTCAAGAAAAGGAGAATGATGCAGGAGCATCTGAGAGCTTAACCTCACCACTCCGGACGATGAGACCAACAAAGCGCATGCTCATGTGGAGAACTAGGAGAAGGTATATGCATAGATTCAGGAGATGGATCAAGTTGCATGGATTCCGACTTGTACCTCATCGAACACATGCATGGAGACAAAGACTCGGAGGTATGATCACATGCTCTTATTGCAAGGAACAAGTAGAGCTCTTTATGCATAAAAGGAAGAGTATGCATGCGCCACCATGCATACTTGGGATCAAGTTAAAGAGGAGGCGATTATCTCGAGTGAAAGGACAAGCTTATGAGGAGATGACTATACGAAGAGGAGCTAGAGGTCCGTACCTAATTAAGGAAGGAGATGGCCGAGATCAGCTTACACAAGGCCGAGATAATTCCAGCCGAGATACAAATGATCCACGTGAAGAAGGCTTGGAAGAGGAAAGGAATTGGGCTAATTTAAGTGGCTAAATTAGGCCCAATGATCTATTTTATTTTCAGCCCATATTTTATACTCCTTTTATAATTATGGGATGGAGTATATTTTATTTATTTTTAGGATCATATATTTTATCTATTTTTGGATTTTTTGGGATAATATAATCTCAATCCAAAAATATGATTCTTCCTTTTCTATTTTTGGGTTTATGATAAACTATTTTAAACCCAAGAATATTATCTTTCTTTTTAGCTCGTCTGGGCTCGATCTTGGATCAAGCCCATGACCCATAGTTAGCTTACTTTTCACGCACCCCCTCTGCCTATATAAGGCATAGGCTGGACGTTGTTCTCAGTCAGATTATGAATAAACACATTTGATACTTTTTGGTATTTTCTCTCGTGGAATCGAGAACCGAATAGGTGGATTCCTATTCAAACCCTAGACGGGTGGGAAGCACGTCCAAACTCTAGTTTGGTAGAGAGAGGAGTCGTCCATCCCTGTGAGATGCTTGGATAGATCTCTCTTCGATCTCCAAACGACCATTCTTGTGCTTTGGGAAAAATCGCGTTCTTTCCCTTCAGCATAAGATTATAGCGGAAGAGTCACTTCAATCATTCCGAGTTGTGTGTTAGGGCCTTAGTTTCCCTATCGTGCTCTCTGTTGCTTCAAGGGGATTCAACCAGACTATCCAACAACGATCCAACCACCCTCATCGGATCATTCAGCCGTACATCCCACGTTTTCTATCTCCATCCCCCGTCTTTTCCTTCTTCTCTCTACCTATGCTCTTGGTGTTGAAAGATCGGGCAACCTCACGGCTAACCCCGTATCACTTGAGGACCTGGATGGTCGGTCCTTGAGCCTTGCCATTCTTGAGCTTTGGGATTACTCCCTATTTCAAGTTTCGGAGAGGTCCATAGGAATTTCTCAATGCGATTTCAGCTTCAACTACATCACGAGAGACGTTGATCACTACCCGGAATGTGTGTTGACGGACCTAATGCTCCCTTCACAGTGAAGGTGGCCGGAAGCTAGTTGAACTTGATCAAAGCTCTTGGTGCCATTTTTCCATGGAAAAATGACTAAAAATAATACCAACTATGAGGTATGAACCAAAAATAATACGAACTTTAGAAATTACTATTTCATATACAAACTATTGCACATTAAACCAGTTTTGATACGGGGTAAAATTGTGGCAAAATTTAATTACAAAAACCGCCAACATATTTATTTTGAAAATTTTAAAACATCTCAATCATTCTTATAGATATATTTTACATAAATTTCCTAAAATATTAAAGAATAAATTGATTACTAACCTTTGTAACATAATTTGTTAGGTATAGAAAAATAATATGCGTCGTTTTTGAAATAATATATAATGTAGGGGTAATTTTGTGTGATTTTAAAAAGTTATCGGCGGTTTTTTCAATAAAATTGAGCATAATTAATCTCGTATCAAAATTGGTTTAATGCGAAACAGTTTGTATACCAACTAGTAATTTCTAAAGTTTGTATTATTTTTGGTTCATGTCTCATAGTTGGTATTATTCTTGGTCATTTTTTCTTTTTTCATGGGAAAAGGACAATAAAAATATTAGTATAATTTAAATCAATATAATTTTACAATCATAAAGAATGAAAAAGGGTCCCACTGGGCGTGCCAAAAATATGTTAAGCAAAAATATTACAAGAAAATAAAAATACTTAACACATTTTGTTTAAAAAATGTTTATAAGGTTTGACCCTTATTCATCGTATCTTCACGATTCTAAAACTATACCGATTACATTTCCGATGATCTTGAATTTTTTTTTTGAGAATTTGGGCTGCACCCGACGGGTTGCCTACGTACCTTCCCTAGGAAGGATCAAGCCTTACGTAGTTCAATTGAATATTTTTCCGGACTTTTATTTTCATGTATCATTGATCGGAATCAAACCAAACTTAGAGATCAATGAAAAAGGGTCTCTTTTTCTTCTTTTGTTTGGGGTATGAGGTATGACTGAACTCGACGAGTTTCCTACGTATCCGTTTCAACGGAATCAAGTCAAACGTAGTTCTCAAGTATTTTTTTCATTTGGTATCAACTCGAAACTTGTGATTGAACTCAACGATCATGAAATTGAGTTTCCTACGTTCCCTTTCATAGGGATCAAATCATACGTAGTTCTGGATTTAAAATATCTTGGCATTTGGGTGTGACCGAACTCAGTGAGCGTCTTGCTTTATACCGAGCTTCCTACGTATCCGTTTGAGAAGGAATCAAGTCACCGTGGTTCCAAGCCTTTAAAACTTGGTATAGTTGCCAACTCCATTTGAGATCAATCGCCCTATGGGAGTTCACATCATGCTCGACCTATTGGATTTAGTATATGTTGTTTGCTTATTCTTTTGAGGCTCTTGCAAATTAAGACCCCCTTTCATATAAGCGCCACTAGCATGACTTACTTTAGCCATCACTGCTTGACGAGTTTCCTACGTATCCGTTTCAACAGAATCAAGTCAAACGTAGTTCTCTAGTATTTTTTCATTTGGTATCAACTCAAAACTTGTGATTGAACTCAACGATCATGAAATTGAGTTTCCTACGTACCCTTTCATAGGGATCAAATCATACGTAGTTCTGGATTTAAAATATCTTGGCATTTGGGTGTGACCGAACTCAGTGAGCGTCTTGCTTTATACCGAGCTTCCTACATATCTGTTTGAGAAGGAATCAAGTCACCGTAGTTCCAAGCCTTTAAAACTTGGTATAGTTGCCAACTCCATTTGAGATCAATCGCCCTATGGGTGTTCACATCATGCTCGACCTATTGGATTTAGTATGTGTTGTTTGCTTATTCTTTTGAGGCTCTTGCAAATTAAGGACCCCCTTTCATATAAGCGCCACTAGCATGACTTACTTTAGCCATCACTGCTCGAAATGCTTCCCTTATTTCTTTTTCTTATTGAACTTTGTTTCAAAACTTTTGAACAATCAACTATGCTTCTAAAACCTTCTCTACTCAAATGCAGGATACACCACTTCTTTTTAATTGTATACACATCAAATATCCTTCCAACATTTTCTTTTACTCCCTCCTAAGTTATTTTCTTCTTCACGTTCTAGCAAAGTTTGAAGCTAAATCAGCCACTATTCGATCGAATCTTATGCATTTCTGTGAGCCGTATATTATCCTCCATTTTCTGTATTTGCGAGCTATGAGACTTGTGGCCTTTGTTGTAGATTATTGTTCTTTACAATCAAATGTCACCAATTTCTTTGGGCTTGATGCGGCGATTTATAATTAGCGGTAGACAATTCTGACGTATTGTAACTTATCATCTTGGTGATGAATTGCTAAACATTCGCTTCCTTTGATTGAAAGCGATTTCTTTTTGTTTTAACATCGAGCTTTTGTAACATGGAAAACTTGCCCCCCTACACCATCTGTGACCAGCTTTGTGTCCATCTGTTTCTTTTTTTCTTATGCTCTTTGTGCATGAGAGTGCCTCTCACCATCTACGTTGCAAAGTCGGTAGTATATTCTTCCTTTATTTCCTTAAACCTTAGTCTAACATTCTTGAAGCTCTTTCTTCTCAAGTTTTTAGAACTTGAAGGCCCCCATCTCCTCGTCCTCTTCGTTTCCCCTCTTTGGTTCTTGTTCTTTTAATTTACCGATCTCCATCTTAGCTCGTCTGCGCGACTAAAAGGTTGAATAATTTCAGTGTTGTCTAAATGAGTCTTCTTCCTTGTAGGTTATTATCACCCGATCGACCCGCGTATATTGCTTCTTGATTTTCCACGTTCTTTGATATTTTGATGCTTGAAAGTGTCTTAAAGCTTTCTCTTTGTACATCCTTCTCGTGTTGTACTTACATAATAATTTATTTTTTTCATCTTTTGGTCACAAGCATATGGCCATTGTAGTCTTTGTATAACCGAAGCCTCTTGACCCATCTTCTTTTGTTTGTATTTATAGAGATTGGGGTTGTCTTTTTGTGGTGTTAGGGCTCGCCCGCATCCAATACCAACCCATTGGAATTTAAGTAGTAAATATATGCACGTTTGTTTCTTCACTTTGCCTTCCATTTGCTGCAAGCTTCACTCTTCTTTAAAAGCTAAACATAATGGAGTCATTTATATGAGACATTCAAAGCCAAAAATCAATACCCATGAACCAACCACGTACACAAGACTCACTCCTTCCGTTTGCAATTGATCGGAATGCTATGAATTTTGTATCGGTGCTAGATGTACAAATAAGGGCTCTTCTTGCTAGTTTATAAACGACTCAGGTAGAACACTAATCAGATGGTGGAACACTTATGATTCGATCGACTTTTATGCATTGCTTCTTGTTGTTGCGTGCTCTTTGAGATGTTGGACAACGAAATTGAAAGACCCGCCTTCTTGGTCTTGTTTTTTCTTTTCATTTGCTTAACATAAACTTTGTAATAGTCTTTAATGATGGGATTAGAACGTAGGACATTTGCGGAAGATGGAATATCAACTCCTTGTGCCCAGTTCACGTATTGCACTTTCTCACCCAAAGCGCTTAGATTGTTCATGAGCAACATCCGTATCTTATTTTTCATGCTTCAAGAATAGGAAAATCCAATGCCTACAAAATATTTTAGTTGAAGACGCCGGCGTAATTGTGCTCGTAGTTGAAGACTCAAGCCCGGAAAACGGTGAAATCCATCTAGCATAGTCTCCGGAGCATGTTTGAAACAAGAGATTTGGAGTGGCAAAAGGACATATCTACCGTAGAAGGTACTATAGATCTCGATCATTGACAAGAATGAAACCGAGTTGCACTCCATGCAACTCGGTTCCTCTCCTCCCTTCCCCTTCATTCATTCCTTAGCTTTGTAGTTGTATCATGTTAGTAGCATGCCTAGGATGGATCTAGAGTAGCTTGAGATGCCACTTAGTGGCTGTGAACCTAGGAGCCCTTAAGGTTCGATGTAGTGATGGTTATGAGAATGTTGAGCATGATGGATCTTCTAGGCTTTTACTTTGTTCTTGGCTGTTGAGTATGATCATATGAGAGTTAGTAGGTTGTTGAGAGATCTCCTCATGCGTTGAGTGAGATGTGAGTATGATAGATTCTAGGATGCGGTCCTAGAATGAGAGTCAAATGATCTTGCGTAGATCATTTGTGTAAAAGTCCTAGACTTCTTGAGTGGAGCGGGTTTTTATGGATATCTTGTTGTGAGCAGGTTGTATGCTTCTTCCCAAGGGAAGCGAGAGCGTTGTGTGAGTTAGCGTTTGGGACGAGGTAAGTCTCCGGACTTACTTAGCTCGTATTTTATGTATTAGCATTGATGCGTGTTGGTGGTGTGTGTTGTTGTGTTCTTGTTTATGTTATCATAACTAAACCGGTAAAATAGGACCACCGACCTTATATTATTTTGGCCCAAGTGTATGATAACGGGCGGTGACATCATCTGCCTAGCTCTTGCGAGAATCTAGGAGGTTTTCGGCGACTAGCCCGTGCGGGTAGACGGTCGGATGCATCAGTACCATTCCTTGCCGGTAAGTAGGGACCGAGGCGAGACCACGGTGGTTCTCGTGTCACAAACCTAAGTTTAATTAGAACGGGATATGAATTAATAATAAAAAGATAATAAACCGGACTTGTATGTTTTGTGTTAAGTTGATGTATGTGTGTGTGTGCCTTCACCTCTTTTCTAATGCCTCGAATATGAGCTAACGGTTTTAAACTGTTGTGTAGATGCCTTGCAGGTTAGGGACGCCGCCGAGTGAGGTGGAGGAGTGGACAGCCGGGGTCTCCGTACATAATAGGACGGGGACGGTTTTGGGTTATGTTTTCGTATTGTTGGTTTGTGGTTTTCGTTGTACGCTTTAGATTAAAGTATCGAAGTTATGTCGTTTTGAGGACTTGGCTGAGTTTCCACTTTGTATTCTTTACATTTCGGTTTTCGCATACATAAAAAAAAACGGTTTGAGTTTTGCCTTTAGTTGTGCCTTGTTGGAAAGGTCCGGTGAAATTGTTGTCAAGCTAAGGGTCAGGACCCATTGTGAGGTCTCGCCCGTAGCATCCCGAGTCCTGTGGATTCGGGGTGTTACAAAAGTGGTATCAGAGCCCTAGGTTGACAACAATGGCACTCGCAATCTTTTTAAAGGCCGAATGAGGAATAAACAGAACCACAAGGGTTTTGACTTTTCGTTTTCAAAATCATGTGCATGAGTCGGGCTTGGGTTAGAATGTACGGGACCACCACTCCTTCCACAAACCTCGGCGACTTAGATCTCTAGAGTTGATGTATGTATGTATATTATTATGTAGTTATTTATATATATGACCTTAGGATGTTTGTGGATTTGTATGTACCTAGCTATGTATGTGACCTTAGGATGTTTTGGGCTTGTATGCCTTGGGTGTGTATTGTGATCATGTTTACCTTTATGCCTTTAGAAGTTTTATCATACCGAGATCGTAAGTATTTGTATTTATACATAAGTAAATCCCATACGCTATTAAATGACACGTACGAGAGCTACCGCTTACGTAGGACCCGCCAGGGGTAGACCCCCTCTTTCTCCTACCGCCCTGAGACGGGGACGAGTAGGAAGATCTCTAGGCGCGAGAGGTCGGGGACGTATCCCCATTGCGGACCCACCAGTTGTGGATCCACCAGTAGTTGAGGTTCCCGTAGAGGACGTCGCGGAGAGCATCGTTCCCGAGGCTGGGGACAGGACCGTTGGGAGGTCCGGGCGCAGAGTTCTCCATCTGCCAGGACCAGGGGAGCGTCCATTGGAGCTACCGTGTTTGAGGACTACGTACGACGAGAACAATGGAGATAACAAACTTAAGTTCTTCCAGACACGCGTGGACAACTAAAGATGCGAATCGAGGAGGAGATGGGTGTATTCTAACAAGGTTAAAGGCGGTGTTCCATCACGAGAAGTGAAACTTTCCTTAGACGCTCCTAAGCTTTGGAGTCAAGATGAGAACGTGATCGAACCAAGTGTGAAAGATGTAAGATACCGTAAGTTAAGCTTACGAGGTACCATTAAGTGAAGAGTCAACATTACGAGAGTTATGAGAAGAATGGCAAGGTGGGGATTCACGTGGAGTTGACCCGGTTCTGTTATGACGATAAGGCGAAGAAACGCCAAAAAGGAGGAAGTTTGTATAAATGATGATCCTAAGAAGATGAGAGCAACACGTGGATGCTAACTAACGTTAGAGATTTTGAGAAGACGCACTTACAAGATATCATGAAGCGTGGTTAAGCCTATGAAGGCGAGTCATGTGACACAACAACGCCGAGAAGGGTATATTTATCTCGCAGAAGGAAAAGGAAGCGTGGAATGAAGAATGACCTAACGGAGTTTAAGGTAGAGTACCCCGAGAGGGTAGCCTTCATGAGAATGGTAACATGAATGAATAGAAAAATGGTAAGTCATTGACATGGGAGAAGGTTAGTTATCAGCTAATTGGTGACAACCGAGAAGGCGCATGTGTGGGTGGCCTATGGATGAGTGGGGGGGAGAGTAACCAGGCTCTGGGATCATAAAAGAACGGTAACAAGAACTTAGAATATATCTTAAACTCTTGATTTGAAGTTCATATTGGATTATATCTTAAACTATTGATTTGAAGTTGTTATGGAGAACACTAGTTTGCGAAAAGAGAGACGGCTATCTCCATTTGTACATCGATTACAATGAGCCGAACAAGAGGACAATGAAGGACAAGTACCCCCTTACCACGTATAGATGATCAACTCGACCAGTTGCAAGGGTCGGTGGGTCTCTTCTAAGATCGAGTTAAGGTTTGATTGTCACCAATTGAGAAGTCATGACTAGGATATTGCAAACACGGCATTCCGGACAAACCATGGTCACTACGAGTTGTAGTGATTCCATATGGGCTTTACTAATGCCATGAATAAGACATTTTGGTCTACTCTCGAAGAAGAGAGATGTTGTATGACTAGTTATCTCGGGATGACAACCCCCGAAGGATGTAAAAGAAGTTACAAGTTTTCTTGGATGTGCTGATCATTACCGGATTTGTGGAGAGATTCTCCAAGTAACACCATCTATGGCTAACCTACTCCGGATGACGATGAGGTATTGAGTGGGACAAAAATGGACAATGGAGTTGTTGAGAGTTAAGAGGAGATTCATTGGTGCAACCGTTTTGAAATTGCCTCGAGGTATGATCGGTTTGAAGTGTACAAGTGATTCTTCAAGACATGGTCTTGATTGAGTATTGAGAGACGATGTAAAAGTTATAGCATACATGACTCGTTAGTAGAAGCACTGTGAAGCAAAGTATTTCCTTCATTGCTTAGAACTTGCAACAATAATTGAGGAAACGTAACATCAAAGTTTGGTTTGACAAGAACCAAAGCCAACGGTGTAAATTGGAAGTTCGATCTTCTTTGTTAGAGACAAGAAAAGAAGAAACATAATGGAAATATTGTAGTGAGAAAGACCCGAGAATGAAGTTGAGTTTCCGATACATCGGACCTTTTTTGAGATCTTAGTGCAAATTGGGAAAGTGTTTTACCGGCTGGCATGACCGCCTCCTAGGACGGTCAAGGAGGTGCGCAATTTCTTCGGCTTAGCGGGATACTACCGCCGTTTTGTTGAGGGTTTCTCCTTGATTGCACGACCGCTCACTTACTTGCTGAGGAAGTCTACCAAGTTCATTTGGTCCGAGCCTTGTCAGCGCAACTTCGATGAGCTAAAGAGGAGGTTGATCTCCGCTCCCATTTTAGCCCAACCTGAGGGCGTAGAGGATTTTGTAGTGTATAGTGACGCCTCCAATCTAGGCTTGGGGTGCGTTTTGATGCAGAGGGGTAGGGTTATTGCGTACGCTTCTCGGCAGCTGAAGCCGTACGAGGAGAATTACCCTTCCCATGATCTTGAGCTAGCGGCAGTGATTCATGCCCTGAAGATCTGGCGACATTACTTGTACGGGGCTACGTGCCAGATCTTCACAGACCATAAGAGTCTGAAGTATATATTCACTTAGCAGGAGTTGAATAACCGCCAGAGGAGATGGTTGGAGCTGATTAAGGACTTGAACTTAGAGATTTTGTACCATCTGGGGAAGGCGAACGTAGTCGCCGATGCTTTGTGTAGGAGGACACCTTGAGAGGAGGCTATAGCTCGGCTTACGGTTCAACCACAGTTGCAGAGGGATTTGATAGAGTTGGAGTTGGATATCCGGTTCCCGGATACGTACTGTCGTTGTCCGAGTTAGAGGTATTACCTGACCTGTCCGGAGAGATCCAACAGAAGCAAGAGGGATGTCTCATTTTGATGAGGATCCGGGACAGGATGTCCCGAGAAGAGGCAACGCAGTTATCACAGGAGCAGACGGGCGATTGAGATGCTAGGGACGTATCTGTGTACTGCCAGACCAGGAGTTGAGAGAGCGAATTTTGTATGAGGCACACTCCACACCTTACTCGGTGCACCCAAGCACGAGTAAGATGTACTAGGATCATAGGAAATTTTAATGGTGGGGCGGGCTCAAGCCCGATGTAGCTAGATATGTGGCCCGATGCGCGACTTGCCAACAGGTCAAGATCGAGCACCAAAGACGGAGGAGAACTTCACCCACCGCCCACGCCACAGTGGAAGTGGGAGGACATATCCACAACTGCTAGATTGTGAGATTACATGGAGTACCGAGGATCATCATCTCGGACAAGGACGAGCATTTTACCTCGAGGTTTTGGCACGCGTCGATTGGGATGGCAACCGTATGAGGCATTGTATGGACGGAGATGCAGTACTCCCTCATGTTGGGACGAGCGGGGGAGTTGTAGCGTTGTAGCTCCAAATCAGGTACAAGACGACGTGGCTAGAGTTGCTTTGATCCGAGAGAGGATGTTGACCGCGCAGAGCTGTCAGAGGTCGTATGTGGAGAGGAGGTGTATACCTCTCGAGTTCAGGGTAGGAGCTCAGGTGTGGTTGAGGGTATCACCGACGCGGGGAGTCAGGCGATTCGGCATTAAGGGGAAGTTAAGCCCCCGATATGTCGGTCCATTCGAGATCTTGGAGAGGGTCGGTGAGGTGGCATTCCGGCTAGCATTGCCACCGCGGTTGGAGGGTATACATCCGGTATTTCATGTCTCTCAACTGAGGGAGTAGATACACGACCCGAGGCACATCATCAGTCACGAGGACCTAGTGGTCGAGCCGGACCATACTTTCGCAAAGCACCCGATAGTGGTCTTAGAGCGGAGTACGAGGCGCCTTCGATCGAAAGAGATACCGATGTTGAGAGTACAATGTTCGAGGTGAGGAGCCGATGAGGCTACATGGGAGATGGAGGATAGTATCCGGAGGAACTATCCCGAGTTTTCTGCAGACTTAGCGACATCGATAGGACCGTCGGGTTAGTCCCGAGATCTTCCTTGTTTGTTCTATGTGTTATGTGAGTTTGTCTGAGTTTATGTGTACCTTGCGAGGTCTTCATATGATTCTATACGTAGACTTGGATTACAGCCGGTAGTTGACGTTTTATGAGTTCCACGTGGTTATGAGCCGTGTTGGTCCGAGAGTGTTGAGTTTAGCAAGTTTCGGGACGAAACTTGTTTTTAGGGGGTTAGTTGTAACGCCTGGAATTTTATTCCGGACTTAGAGCGCCTTGTAGATCTTCCCGTAGGCACGAGATGCCGAGTGCCAGGATTTATTCAAAAAATCCCAAGCCGACTCGTCGTTTTTTCCTTTTTTCCGCTTTCCGACCCCTCGTTCCGTGGGAGGGACAAGAGGTCAACTGACCCCTTGATCCCGTCAACACTTTTCAGCCTTCTCCCCCACCCCCTCTCTCCTCTCTTCTCTTTCACGTCACTTTTCCCTTCCTTCCCTCTCTTTGCTCCCTCTTCCCTTCTTGCTCCATGGATGCTCTTGGATAGGGACTACAGAAGAAGAAGTTCAGTTTTGGTATGGTAAGCTTCTCCCCTTCCTTCTTTCCTTCTTCTCTATGGATGCTCATCTTTTTCTTCTTCCCTCATTCATCCATGGCCATGGATGAAGCTTTTGAGAGGTTTTTACTCAAATCGTTGCATGCATGTGTTCTTAGCTCGATTAGGTCGTGGAGAGGAGTCTAAGATCAGTGATGGGTGTTTGGAGAAGACCCAGCAAGAAAAGGAGGACATTGGAGCCAAGGATCCACGATCAATAACAAAGAAGACGAGGTTCTGCACGGAACCCGCGGGGCGGATCATCACCGCCGCAGGAGCGGCTAGCCGCGGGTGCGCCTCATCACGTCCACAGGGGCGGCTCTGGGCTCCAGGGACGCCAGAGCCAGCCGCAGGTGCGGCTGACCACAGCTACAGGGGCGGCCCAAATCACCGCAGGGGGCGGCTGCATCCACCGCAGGGGCGGCGCCAGCATTCCGCAGGGGCGGCGTCTGCTCCGCCGGGACGCCAGCTTGACTCCGCGTCTGCGTTTCTTCGACAGTAGGTTCCTCTCCTCCCTTCCCCTTCGTTCATTCCTTAGCTTTGTAGTTGTATCATGTTAGTAGCATGCCTAGGATGGATCTAGAGTAGCTTGAGATGCCACTTAGTGGTTGTGAACCTAGGAGCCCTTAAGGCTCGATGTAGTGATGGTTATGAGAATGTTGAGCATGATGGATCTTCTAGGCTTTTACTTTGTTGTTGGTTGTTTAGTATGATCATATGAGAGTTAGTAGGCTGTTGAGAGATCTCCTCATGCGTTGAGTGAGATGTGAGTATGATAGATTCTAGGATGCGGTCCTAGAATGAGAGTCAAATGATCTTGCGTAGATCATTTGTGTAGAAGTCCTAGACTTCTTAAGTGGAGAGGGTTTTGATGGATATCTTGTTGTGAGCAGGTTGTGTGCTTCTTTCCAAGGGAAGCGAGAGCGTTGTGTGAGTTAGCGTTTGGGACGAGGTAAGTCTCCGGACTTACTTAGCTCGTATTTTACGTATTACCATTGATGTGTGTTGGTGGTGTGTGTTGTTGTGTTCTTGTTTATGTTATCATAACTAAACCGGTAAATAGGACCACCGACCTTATATTATTTTGGCCCAAGTGTATGATAATGCGCGGTGACATCATCTGCCTAGCTCTTGCGAGAGTCTAGGAGGTTCTCGGCGACTAGCCCATGCGGGTAGACGGTCGGATGCATCCGTACCATTCCTTTCCAGTAAGTAGGGACCGAGGCGAGACCACGGTGGTTCTCGTGTCACAAATCTAAGTTGAATTAGAACGGGATATGACTTAATAATAAAAAGATAATAAACCGGACTTGTATGTTTTGTGTTATGTTGATGTATGTGTGTGTGTGTGTCTTCACCTCTTTTCTAATGCCTCGAATATGAGCTAACAGTTTTAAACCGTTGTGTAGATGCCTTGCAGGTTAGGAACGCCGCCGAGTGAGGTGGATGAGTGGACAACCGGGGTCTCCGTACATTATAGGACTGGGACGGTTTTGGGTTATGTTTTCGTATTGTTGGTTTGTGGTTTTCGTTGTACGGTTTAGATTGCAGTATCGGAGTTATGTCGTTTTGAGGACTTGGCTGAGTTTCCACTTTGTATTCTTTACATTTCGGTTTTCGCATACATAAAAAAAACGGTTTGAGTTTTGCCTTTATTTGTAACTTGTTGGAAAGGTCCGGTGAAATTGTTGTCAAGCTAAGGGTTGGGACCCATTGTGAGGTCTCGCCCGTAGCATCCCGAGTCCCGCGGATTCGGGTGTTACAATCGAGCCATCAGAGGAACATGAAGCTTGTTGTTGAAGTTGAGGTAGAGGATGGTGCCAACTAAATTAATCCCTGCTAGACATATTTCTCCATGAACTCATAATTTCCCGACCTTATCGTTCTTCTCGATCGAATTGATCTTGAAGTATGACACGACTTCGGCCTTGGGGGTTGAAGGATGACTTCATTTGAGATCGGTTGAACCACTATTTTACTTGTAGTGACGGTTCAAGCGGATGCGGTTCTCATTTCCTGCTCAATATGGAATAAGGATAATAACAATAAGGTATAGAGAATACCAACTGCAATCTTGGATCCTTTTGTTGTTGAATGATCGCTCTCCTTCCTCGCATTTGCTCGATTAACTCAATCTTATGGTGCATGTTTCTTTTTTTTTCCATATTCTTTTAGCTTTAGAATAAGATCAAATAATTAACCTGTTAACTTTTCCAACTGCATATCTCTCTGTTGCCTTATGTCTACCATATCCATTACTTGCTTTCTTCTTCTTTTATAGCCTACGAGCTTTTTTTTTTCCTTCAAGAATTGAAGACCCCTTTTCTAGCCTCTTTCATCTCTATTTATAGCATTTCAGAATGTTAGGAGTTTACAATGGTGGCTTATTTGCTATTAAAGCAATTTATAATTCCATGTAAATGCTTGTACGTAACCGGCAATTCCCATATGGTGATTAGTGTGACCATTGACCCTTTAATTGCAACATTTAGTAGTCCTTGTATTAAGCCTTTATTTCCTTCTTCTGTAGCAAGTAACTTGGACCTTTTCTGCAATTTTGACGGTAAGAATTTCGGTATAAGTTAATACAAGAATTCATATATTACATATAAATGTCTCTATAACGGCCCATATATTCCATGGATGTTTCACTTTTATTTTGACCTCTTCTCTTCTTTTCTTTAGTTGAAAATCAAAACATAAACCTTCAAATAAGCCAGACCACTGATTTAAAAAAAAATTAATTAATTAAAGGGTAATTAGTTGTATACGAGTACCTTAACTATGTACCCATTTAACTAGATTATGACACGTTCATGAAATTCCATGGACATGCCGATAGTGAAAACCAACTTGTCGTCACACATGAAATATTTTGAGTCTAATTTACATAAAAGACCATCAAAGTGCAATATTTATAATTTTAACTCTTAAGTTTATGTTATGGTAAGATTTAAAATTATCTCTTGTGTGAAATTACCCCTCAACAGGGGTGTTTGAGAACGGGTGAGCGGGTCTCTCTGCTTGTGCAGGTTTGGACAATGATCGATCCTTCTGCAGGTTCAATTACGAAAACCTTGTTACGACTTCTCCTTCCTCTAAATGATAAGGTTCAGTGGACTTCTCGCGACGTCGCCGACAACGAACTGCCCACGTCGCCGCGATCCAAACACTTCACCGGACCATTTAATCGGTAGGAGCGACTGTTGGTGTGTACAGGGAAGGGACATAGTCAACGCGAGTTGATGACTCGCGCTTATTAGGAATTCCTCGTTGAAGACCAACAATTGCAATGATCTATCCCCATCACGATGAAATTTCAAAGATTACACGGACCTATCGGCTGTAACACCCCAAATCCGTAGGACTCGAGGTGCTACTGGGCTAGGATCTCACAATGGATCCTGACCCTAGCCTGACAACATGTTCACTGAATCTTACAACAAGGCACCAATAGATTAAATACAAAACATCAAACTGTTATAAAAGTATCAAAAGTATTATACAAGTACTATTGAGTACAACAAAACATAAACATAAACATGATCAAAAGATCCCATCCACGAGGACGACCTAGTGTACGGAGCCCTCAGCAGATCACCCCTCTGGATCACTATGAAGCTCTCCTAACCTGCAAAGGATCTACAACACGGTACAAAACCGTTAGTTAACCATACGCATATATAAGAAGATGCATAAGCACAATCACACACCAATGAATCAGAAACACATCACCATGCTATCACACATTTACCCGGTTTATTATCTTTATAACGTCCAGTCATTCAAGCGTATAGATACATATATCAATGTGAACGTATGTGACACGAGGAATATAACCCTCGCCTCTCGGGAATGGTGCCTGCTGGAGTGGTGATCCGGTCCCACCTCCCGTGTACCCTATGGGAGTGGACGGGTGTCCGGCCCACTGAACCATACTGGCCTGCCCGTAGAGAACCTCCAGACTCCTAGCGGGATGAAAGGACAAGTTGTCACAGCCCTACAATGGGCAGTCACTAAACCATAGGTAGGTAATCAACATAACTCGGGCTATCAATCATATAGCATACACAACTCATGCACACATCCAATATATGGATAGCAGCTAAGTAAGTCCTATGGACTTACCTCAACCTCGGGAGTTTCAGACTCAAACTCAAACGGCTCCGCTCTGGAGATCAACACAGCCTAAACAAGGTATAACACATATATCACACTCATATCCACAACAGGGGTCACACCTAGACCCAAGGGATCCATAAGGATCATATTCCAACTCGTAAACCTCAAAGCCGTAACCGGCACAAACGATACCGTACTCAATCTCATTCTAACCTGATACTTGTACCTAGCATGCTACTACCGCTCATACTAGGAAAGGAAAGGATCTACCTAACTCTAGGTAGAACCGGGACAAAACGCACTTGCGTGATAAAGGGGACGTAGGGGCGGAACGCAGGCAACCGTGGGCGAGGCGGCACTCAGCCGCGGGGGCGGTGACAAGGGCCGCTGGCAACGCAGGCACGGAGCGGGCGCTGCGGCACAAGGTCCGCAGGGGCGGTGACTTCTGACCGCGGGGGCGGCGACACTACAGAGAGCGATTTCGCAGTTTCTCCTCGGCTCTTCACGTGATCAAATCACGTCTCTTCTGTTCCAAAGCCACATACAAACATGTACATACACATACTAACATCAATACCCTTAGCATACATCTAATCCTAAGCTAGAAAGACTGAATCCAAGGGAAGGAAGAAGGAGAAGCAAGATTACGTACCACTCTTACGTACCACTCTTGAGACCATACACCTCAAGAGCTGGCCTCCAAGCTCAACATATACACAACCATCAACAACAACCGCCACCACACACAATTCTCAAGCCAAACTCTTCCAAAACCAAGAACAAGATCAAAGAGAAACAAGGGAAGCAAGGGGGACGTGAAGGAAGTTGGGAAGGAAGTGAAGAAGAAGCCCTTGATCAGCCAAGGGAAAGAATAAGAGAAAAAAAGGGTAAAGCACGGGTCAAGGAGTCAACAAAAACGGCTGCAGCCACCGGAAACCGCAAGGGCGGTTCCCTGAGCCATAGGAGCGGAAACCCGCAGGGGCGGCACCCCCACTGCGGGTGCGGCTAAGCCACAACTCGGTCAAAACTAGTCTCGGCTAAAGACCCAACTCGGTCCAAGAACTAAGGCTCTTACATCGGCGAAGGTGATAGACTTGTTGAATACATCAATGTAGCGTGCATGTGGCCCAGAACATCTAAGGGCATCACAAACCTGTTATTGGATCAAACTTTCGTGGCTTAAAAGACCATAATCCCTCTAAAAAGCTAAATGTGGAACGATCGCTCCACATAGCTAGTTAGCAAGATGAGGTCTCGTTCGTTAACGGAATTAACCAGAGAAATCGCTCCACCAACTAAGAAAAGCCATGCACCACCACCCATAGCAGGCTGAGGTCTTGTTGATAATGGCAATGCATGAACGAAGGTCCTGGAATGTGATTATGTTGACCACAATGAGTATTTTTGAGATGATTAATTAGTATTAGTTTATTTTAATTAATGATGGACTTTGGTTTAATTGTGATCCCTGGATGGATTTGTTTGTTTTGATGATCCCTACGTGGGTCTATTTCATGTTATGATCCCTACGTGGATTTATTCGGTCCTTTGGACGGTTTAAGTTACTAAGGTTAGAGTCGTATTGTATGCTCGTACCGTGAGGTGTCACACATTTGGCACTAGGGCTCCGTACATGTTCGGGGCTTCGAGCGGGTATTCCTTCTTCAATTTTACCGTTTATACCTCGAAAGATCTCTTAAAAAGAAAAAAGGAAAAAAAAAGAAAAAAT